>JAVJIF010024169.1:0-48350 GCA_038442645.1 Agave tequilana
ATACGGGAACGTCACTGCAACGCATATACGTAGGTCAGATGGTGCCCCCACGTATATACGCTAAGCATTAAGTACAACAAGTATCAGAGTACAACACACAGCGTGGTATATTCATATGCCAACTTACAAGATATAAATACAAAGTTATACAAGTTATGATAAGCAATATCACTCTACAAGTGTCCTTTATCACAACCCAAGTCCAAAATGGATCCTATATAACCAAAAATACAAAAACGCTCACGAAATGGATGGAGATCCCGTGAACCAAAAGGAAGAGTCGAGCGCGATAGGACTAGAGCCGGTCAGCCTGCTCACAAAGATAAGCCCGGTCCTCCGTGGAAGGCTCCACTTCGTCCCAAGCCTCAGAATCTGAATATGCAAATCCAAAGGGTCAAGACATATAATAACAATAAAGGATAGTCAAGTGACATAAGGATCATGAATAAAGGCAATGAAGTTACAATAAATAGCAATGAATAACAAGCGATGCAAACTCAATAAGGTAAGATCATATGCAACAAATCTACAATTAACGTCTTATTATTATTACTTGTCTTACTGTGATATCTAGCTATGTGACCCAGCGTCCCAGAGCACATAGATCCATATCCTAGTGAAACAAGGTTGTTATTGGAAACAGCGGTTGTATCGACGAACTATGTTTACAGTGGGTCCCGTGCATACCCGGGACCACGGCCCAGGATTGTTCCGTTGCTTGAAGACGGAACCTGCCGCAAGGCTAAACAGGAGGGACTTATGTATGCCCTTGTCATGACAGTAAACAGGAAAGGAGCAAGCACTCCCCTCGGTCCCCTGGTGTACCGCAGGTTAGACCGGAATATGATTGTACAATATACCTAATACCACTGTAAACACGAACACGTATCGATATCCGCATATTTCCCCCGACCCATATGTAAGTTGGTGCTTTTTATGTAAAAGTCAAGTGTATCATGCTTAGTTTTAAGAGATGGCATGATAAGTGGTGATATTACTGTTTAACATGTCATGGAACGAGTATATGCAATAATAAGTCATGAGGTAACAAGAGATACTCCATCCAGTAATAGGTCATGTGGAGCCAGTATTGAAGCATGAACAAGCAAGATATAATACACATGTATCAAGTATAAGAACCAAATTCAGAACAGAAATTAACTATGACACACAGCCAGAATTAGTCGACTAGTAGTAAGGGTTAGTCGACTAATAGGGGTCTCTAGTCGACTAATGGACACTAAGTCGACTAATTCTGTTGATACAGAAAGTTGGATTTCTGGTCTAGGGAGGATTAGTCGACTAGGGGGATTCAGGAGTCGACTAATAGTGATTTCTAGAGAGTTGAGATTTACGTCCAGAAAAGATTAGTCGACTGGTATTTGGGGTAAGTCGACTAATACTGTGTTTTCCGGAAAAACTAAGTTTCAGCTAAGTGTTCTAGTCGACTAGTTCCTATGATAAGTCGACTAATACTGGGAAAAACAGTGAGCAGATCAGAATTTCTGGAATTGTGCTTGGTGGTTCAATTCGTGGTTTTTGGTGACTTAGGTGTACAAGAAGTGTAGATACAAGTATTCTAGGGCTAATACAAGTCTTGGTGAGTGAAATACTCACTTGGAATCGTTAGATCGAAGCTCTACGAGTCCGGGAAGCGGGTAGTCGTCAAAGGCACCTATGAGATCCTTGGCGACGAAGTGAGCCACGATCCAAGCTCCAAAGAAGTGACTTGAACTGGAGGTGAAGAGCTTTGGGAGTTCTCTGGAGTTAGGGTTCAGGTTGAGGTAGGAGAGGGTTTGAGAGCTTCTCTTCTCTAGAGTTGTAGTGGAGGAAGAAAAAGAGGTAAGTTGCAAATGAAAACCTATATATAAGATGGGGGTTTTGTAAAGGAGATGGAATTTGTGTAGAAAGGAGGGTTTCCTTGCAAAAAGGAAGGGGTGAGATGAGTGTCCTCTCCTTGGCCACTTGGCCGGCTGTGGGTGAGAGAGAGAGTGAGTGGTGTTAGGTGAAGGGTGAGTGGGATTTGAGGTGGCACATGAGGTGGAAAATGGAATTTGCAATTTTTGAAAAAATGTCCAAAATTCAAGTATTTCGGAATGACCTGAAAATTTTACCAAAAATCAAGAATAAGATTTTAAGACTCATGGTGAAATTCGTTTGAAGAAATAATTTGTAGTTTTAAAATTAAAAATCCCGAATCAGTCACCTGCCGACTCCGTTGGAATTTTCATAAATTCGTAAAATCTCCAGAAAAAGAGTGTAGGTTGAAAATATGATTCTAAGGAATAATGCCTAAAGGACCATCTAGAAATTCCTAATTATTGGTGAGTTAAAAATCCTGGAATCGGTCAGCGGCACTGGCCGACACCGGTTTTGAAAATATTTAATTAAATTCAGGAAAATTCCAGAAAATCACATAAAATCCAAAATATTGGAAAATGATATTTGGAATTGAAATTGGTCAAATGCGGATGGTAAATCGGAAAATACGATCGAAAGACTGGATACGTAACTAAGTATGTATTCCGGGAGAGGGGTATTACAATCTACCCACCTTACAAAAATTTCGTCCTCGAAATTTCATAAGGTGAAAGATAACAGGAAAAGCAACAGATAGATATGGATACAAGGAAAGATAACGGTAAAGAAGAGTAGAAGAAAAGAGTCTTACCCAATCAAGATGTGAAAAGTTGAGGGTAACGCTCCCGGATAACGTCCTCACGCTCCCAAGTGGCCTCTCCTGGCGCATGCCTGTTCCATGACACCAATACCAATGGAATAGCTCTGTTCTTCAGTGTCTTGACACTCCTATCCAGAATGGCCAATGGCTGTTCTTGGTATGATAAATCCGGTTGTAGCTCCAGCTCGGAATGATCCAGAATATGGCTGTCATCCCTGACATACTTCCTCAACTGAGACACGTGGAAGACATTATGCACCCCGTCCAAAGATGGCGGTAATGCTAATCTATAGGACACATCTCCCACACGATCCAGGATCTCGAATGGGCCAATATACCTTGGACTCAGTTTCCCACGAGCACCGAACCGGATCACTCCCTTGGTAGGTGATATCCTCAAGAATACATGATCTCCAACCTGGAACTCCAATGGCCTTCTCCGAGTGTCTGCCCAACTCTTCTGCCTACTCTGAGCAGCCCTGAGATGATTTCTGATAACCCTGACTTTCTCTGTAGTCTGCATCAGAATCTCTGGTCCCAAAAGACTCCTCTCACCGACTTCATCCCAACAAATCGGTGATCGGCACTTCCTACCATACAATGCCTCAAAGGGTGCCATCTTATACTTGCCTGGTAGCTGTTGTTATATGAAAACTCAGCCAAGTGAAGATGGTCTTCCCAAGATCCCCCAAAGTCAATCATGCAAGCCCTCAACATATCTTCAAGGATCTGGATAGTCCTCTCAGATTGTCCGTCTGTCTGAGGATGATAAGAAGTACTGAATTTCAGACGAGTTCCCAGACTTTCTTGGAGACTCTCCCAGAAATGAGATCTGAATCTGGTGTCTCTATCTGACACAATACTAACTGGAACTCCATGTAGACGAACCACCTCCTTCATATACTTATCTGCCAGAACCTCTGTCGACTGGCCTACCCTGAATGGTATGAAGTGAGCTGACTTGGTGAGGCGATCAACTATAACCCACACAGCATTATTACCCCTGGGACTCCGAGGTAATGCCGTCACAAAATCCATGGTGATATGCTCCCACTTCCATTCGGGTATCGGCAAAGGTTGAAGAAGTCCAGCTGGTCTCTGATGCTCGATCTTTATCTGCTGGCAAACCAAGCACTTGGCAATAAACTGGGCTATCTCCCTCTTCATAGCATTCCACCAAAAGTGCTTCTTCAGGTCCTGGTACATCTTGTTTCCCCCAGGGTGTATAGAATAAGCTGAACTGTGTGCTTCCTCCAAAATCTTCTGTCTGACTTCTCCTCGGGGAACACAAAGTCTATCTCCAAAATACAATGCACCATCTGGGTGAATGCAGATATCCGACCTCAATCCAGCCTCCACCTGAGCTCTGAATGTCTGCAATCTGGGGTCCTCCTTCTGAGCTCCCTTGATCTCCTCTATCAATGATGACTGGATCTGTAAAGCCATGAACTGCCCGGCCTTATCACCTCCTCGCACTAACATCAAATCCAATCTGATGAATTCCTGAATCAACTCCCTCCGCTGCGTGAGGTGGACTAGCACTCTGTTCACTGGCATCCTGCTCAGTGCATCAGGAACGGTATTGACTTTGCCTGGATGATACTGCAAGTCAATATCATAGTCCGCCATAAGCTCCAACCACCTCCTCTGCCTCATATTCAACTCCTTCTGTGAGAAAATATACTTGAGGCTCTTGTGATCTGTGTATATCAACACTTTGTCTCCCAGAAGGTAGTGTCTCCAGATCTTCAAAGCAAATATCACAGCTGCCAACTCCAAGTCATGAGTTGGGTAATTCCTCTCATGAGGCTTCAACTGCCTAGATGCATATGCTATAACATGATCATGTTGCATAAGCACACACCCCAGGCCTTTACCTGATGCATCACAGAAAATGACCATCCCTCCTCTTCCTGAAGGAGTCCTCAAGATTGGAGCTGTGATAAGCCTCTGCTTCAACTGCTCAAATGCTGCATCACAATCTTCTGTCCATATGTATCTCTCCCCTTTTCTGGTGAGCCTGGTCAACGGAGCTGCAAGTCTAGAGAAATCCTGGACAAAGCACCTGTAATATCCGGCTAGTCCAAGAAAGCTCTTTATCTCAGTCACCGTCTTCGGAACTGGCCAATTCTGCACTGCCTGGACTTTGCTGGGATCCACTGAAATTCCTTCTGCTGAAACAATGTGCCCAAGGAAGGCTATACTGTCCAACCAGAACTCACACTTGCTCCTCTTGGCATGAAGCTGCTCCTGCTGGAGGGTCTGCAACACAATCCTCAAGTGTTCTGCATGCTCCTTGTTGTTCCTGGAATAGATCAAGATGTCATCAATGAAAACAACAACGAACTGATCCAAGTAGGGCGAGAACACTCGGTTCATCAAATCCATGAAAACCGCAGGGGCATTGGTGACTCCGAAAGGCATAACTAGAAATTCATAGTGGCCATAACGGGTCCTGAATGCCGTCTTCGAACATCCTCCTTCTTCACCCTCAGCTGATGGTAACCCGACTGCAAATCTAACTTAGAAAATACACGGGCTCCATGAAGCTGATCAAACAAGTCATCAATCCGGGGCAAGGGATACTTGTTCTTGATGGTGACCTTGTTCAACTCCCTATAATCAATACAAAGCCTCTTACCACCATCCTTCTTATTCGCCAAGAGCACTGGAGCTCCCCATGGTGAAGTGCTTGGCCGAATCAATCCCTTGTCCGAATACTCCTGCAGTTGCTTCTTCAAGATCTCCAACTCTGTCGGTGCCATCCTGTACGGAGCCTTGGATATAGGAGCTGCTCCTGGAATTGTATCAATGGAGAACTCAATTATCCTCTCCGGTGGAAACCCTGAGACCTCAGCAAAGACTTCTGGAAACTCATCCCACACTGGCACTCCCTTCAGAACCTCCGAAGTGGTCATCTGAATCTCCTTCTTAGCAGGCTTCACCTCTCCACTAAACTGGAACTCCGGCTGATGCGGGATTCTGAAATTGATCTTCCTTCCTCTACAGTCAATCACTGCATAGTACTGACTGAGCCAAGTCATGCCTAAGATTACGTCGTACCCTTTGGTGTCTAGTACGAGCATATCTATGGCCAAGATCTTATCACAAAGTTCCACTGGACAGTCAGCACAAACTCTAGAAGATATAACTACCCCATTTCCGGTACTTATCTCCCACTTGTGGTCTAAAGCCTTAACAGGTATGGAATGAACAGCCACAAAATGGTCGGAGATATAACAGTGGGATGCACCCGAATCGAAGAGAGCGAGAACAGGTATAGAATGAACTCTGATGTTACCTGAAATCACCTCCTCTGAAGCCTCAGCCTCCTCTGCTGTCAGGTTGTAGGCCTGACCTCTGCCACGCCCTGCTGCTGTCCGGGCTCCTCTTTGCACTGGGCGAGCAACATGCGGTGGAGGAAGGGGAAGAGCTCTCCTCATCACTGGTCCCTGGTGCCTCTGCCCAACTGGCCCTGGTAGTGCCCTCTGTCCATTCTGCCCTTGAGGTGCCGGCAAGGTTTGATTAGCAAACCCCATTCTCCTGTGAGGACAGGTCTCTACGGCATGGTCTCGTGCTCCACACACCAAACACAATCCATTTGCCCTCCGGCAATTCTGCTGAGAGTGTCCTGGTTTCTGGCAAAAGTTGCAGATAAGACCTGGTCGAGCCATCTGGTAAGGAACTGCTCTGAATGGTTGCCTGGCCTGAACCTTCGCTGCCCTGGACGGTCCTCCTCTACCCACCGGTACAAACGGCCTCTTCATGGCCTGGTCCTTCCTCTGATCTCCTTGCTTCTTCTCAAACCCACGCTCCACCTCTCGAGCACTGGTGAGAACTTCTGCATAGGTCTTCAGATGATGGGGCATTAGGAACATCTGAATGTCCATTTGCAGACCTTGCTGGAACCGGCTTGCCCTCTTCTCCTCATCTGCTATCATGTACGGGGCGAAGCGACTCAACCTGAGAAATTTTGCAGCATACTCATCTACGGATCTATCCCCCTGTTGAAGCCTGATGAACTGCTCCTCCATGTCCTTCTGAGCAGTGGCGGGAAAGAACCTGCTATAAAAGCTCTTGGAGAACGTATCCCAAGAGATAGGTTTCTTCAAGCGAGCCTCCTCTGCAAGCCACCAAGTCCTGGCTATGTCCTTCAGCTGGATCTTTGCAACCTCCACTTGGTTCTCCTTAGGCACCCTGGCGGCGTTCAGCAGATCGGTGGTGTCTGTTAACCACTGTTCAGCCTCCAATGGCCTCTCGACTCCCGTGAATACGGCCGGCTGTAGCCGTCGGAAGTCTGAGATGTTCCCCGACTTCTGCTCCTTCGGGGCTGCCAACTCCTGCCTGAGGAGCTCAGTCTGCTGATGCTGATTCTCCATCTGCTGTTGCTGGTTTCCCAGCATAGTCTGAATGATCTTCAGGATATCAGCACCCTCTCCTCCTACGGGTCCATTCGGTACTTGCCCGACATTGTTGCGACCCGAACGTCTCTCCATACCGAAAGGGATAAGATCTGGAATTGGAAACAAAGGGAAGGAGTTTAGGATACGAGGAATGAATCAAGGACGAAGTCAAGAAGGACTATATAACTTTGTACATTGTAGTTGGCATTAGCAAATCACTAGAATTTGCCACTTGGTTGTACTTTTAGGTTTGAGAGCCTAGGCTCTGATACCAACCTGTAACGCCCCGATTCCACGAATACGGGAACGTCACTGCAACGCATATACGTAGGTCAGATGGTGCCCCCACGTATATACGCTAAGCATTAAGTACAACAAGTATCAGAGTACAACACACAGCGTGGTATATTCATATGCCAACTTACAAGATATAAATACAAAGTTATACAAGTTATGATAAGCAATATCACTCTACAAGTGTCCTTTATCACAACCCAAGTCCAAAATGGATCCTATATAACCAAAAATACAAAAACGCTCACGAAATGGATGGAGATCCCGTGAACCAAAAGGAAGAGTCGAGCACGATAGGACTAGAGCCGGTCAGCCTGCTCACAAAGATAAGCCCGGTCCTCCGTGGAAGGCTCCACTTCGTCCCAAGCCTCAGAATCTGAATATGCAAATCCAAAGGGTCAAGACATATAATAACAAATAAAGGATAGTCAAGTGACATAAGGATCATGAATAAAGGCAATGAAGTTACAATAAATAGCAATGAATAACAAGCGATGCAAACTCAATAAGGTAAGATCATATGCAACAAATCTACAATTAACGTCTTATTATTATTACTTGTCTTACTGTGATATCTAGCTATGTGACCCAGCGTCCCAGAGCACATAGATCCATATCCTAGTGAAACAAGGTTGTTATTGGAAACAGCGGTTGTATCGACGAACTATGTTTACAGTGGGTCCCGTGCATACCCGGGACCACGGCCCAGGATTGTTCCGTTGCTTGAAGACGGAACCTGCCGCAAGGCTAAACAGGAGGGACTTATGTATGCCCTTGTCATGACAGTAAACAGGAAAGGGAGCAAGCACTCCCCTCGGTCCCCTGGTGTACCGCAGGTTAGACCGGAATATGATTGTACAATATACCTAATACCACTGTAAACACGAACACGTATCGATATCCGCATATTTCCCCCGACCCATATGTAAGTTGGTGCTTTTATGTAAAAGTCAAGTGTATCATGCTTAGTTTTAAGAGATGGCATGATAAGTGGTGATATTACTGTTTAACATGTCATGGAACGAGTATATGCAATAATAAGTCATGAGGTAACAAGAGATACATCCATCCAGTAATAGGTCATGTGGAGCCAGTATTGAAGCATGAACAAGCAAGATATAATACACATGTATCAAGTATAAGAACCAAATTCAGAACAGAAATTAACTATGACACACAGCCAGAATTAGTCGACTAGTAGTAAGGGTTAGTCGACTAATAGGGGTCTCTAGTCGACTAATGGACACTAAGTCGACTAATTCTGTTGATACAGAAAGTTGGATTTCTGGTCTAGGGAGGATTAGTCGACTAGGGGGATTCAGGAGTCGACTAATAGTGATTTCTAGAGAGTTGAGATTTACGTCCAGAAAAGATTAGTCGACTGGTATTTGGGTAAGTCGACTAATACTGTGTTTTCCGGAAAAACTAAGTTTCAGCTAAGTGTTCTAGTCGACTAGTTCCTATGATAAGTCGACTAATACTGGGAAAAACAGTGAGCAGATCAGAATTTCTGGAATTGTGCTTGGTGGTTCAATTCGTGGTTTTTGGTGACTTAGGTGTACAAGAAGTGTAGATACAAGTATTCTAGGGCTAATACAAGTCTTGGTGAGTGAAATACTCACTTGGAATCGTTAGATCGAAGCTCTACGAGTCCGGGAAGCGGGTAGTCGTCAAAGGCACCTATGAGATCCTTGGCGACGAAGTGAGCCACGATCCAAGCTCCAAAGAAGTGACTTGAACTGGAGGTGAAGAGCTTTGGGGAGTTCTCTGGAGTTAGGGTTCAGGTTGAGGTAGGAGAGGGTTTGAGAGCTTCTCTTCTCTAGAGTTGTAGTGGAGGAAGAAAAGAGGTAAGTTGCAAATGAAAACCTATATATAAGATGGGGGTTTTGTAAAGGAGATGGAATTTGTGTAGAAAGGAGGGGTTTCCTTGCAAAAAGGAAGGGGTGAGATGAGTGTCCTCTCCTTGGCCACTTGGCCGGCTGTGGGTGAGAGAGAGAGTGAGTGGTGTTAGGTGAAGGGTGAGTGGGATTTGAGGTGGCACATGAGGTGGAAAATGGAATTTGCAATTTTTGAAAAATGTCCAAAATTCAAGTATTTCGGAATGACCTGAAAATTTTACCAAAAATCAAGAATAAGATTTTAAGACTCATGGTGAAATTCGTTTGAAGAAATAATTTGTAGTTTTAAATTAAAAATCCCGGAATCAGTCACCTGCCGACTCCGTTGGAATTTTCATAAATTCGTAAAATCTCCAGAAAAAGAGTGTAGGTTGAAAATATGATTCTAAGGAATAATGCCTAAAGGACCATTTAGAAATTCCTAACTGTTGGTGAGTTAAAAATCCTGGAATCGGTCAGCGGCACTGGCCGACACCGGTTTTGAAAATATTTAATTAAATTCAGGAAAATTCCAGAAAATCACATAAAATCCAAAATATTGGAAAATGATATTTGGAATTGAAATTGGTCAAATGCGGATGGTAAATCGGAAAATACGATCGAAAGACTGGATACGTAACTAAGTATGTATTCCGGGAGAGGGGTATTACATTTTACCTATAGTATGCGATCATGAACTGCGACTATGGTCGCAGTACTTAACGAGAGCGATAGTATAATCGCAGTTTACGTATTATTTTATATTTTTTGTTCTTCATTTGTGACTGTTGTCTGATCCTCCTATGAACTATTAAATTGGTTTTTTACCTATACTATGCGATCATGGACTGCGACTATGATCGCAGTACTTAACGAGAGCGATAGTATAATCGCAGTTTACGTATTATTTTATATTTTTTGTTCTTCATTTGTGACTGTTGTCTGATCCTCCTATGAACTATTAAATTGGTTTTTACCTATAGTATGCGATCATGGACTGCGACTATGGTCGCAGTTTCATATGTAATTAAAAGAGCTTATAAGTTAATATAGTGAGAAAGAGACCTTATTGCATGCGTAGTAGGACTGCGACTATGGTCGCAATGTTTAAGAACAGCAGTCGCAGTTTCATATGTAATTAAAAGAGCATTAAAAGAGCTTATAAGTTAATATAGTGAGAAAGAGACCTTACAAAAAATGAGAATTAAAAGCTTTTAAAAGAAGACAAAATAAGGTTGAATATCAGAAGATCAGGAAATCCTAATTCTCGTCATTATCACCATCATAAGCAAATTCGTCGTCTTTATTCTTCTGCTCTTCTTGTTCACCACTAGGGTCGCTGACCTTACAAAAAAGGAATGCGACTAGGGTCGCAGACGTGATATAAAAAAGTTTTGTTGCGACTAGTGACTGCGACTTGTGTCGCAGTCGTCATATAAAATTGAAAGTTATATTGTATTAAGTCTGCGACCATGGCATGTTTTTTTACTTTTCAATGCTTCTGCTTATTTTACATTATTATATTTTTCGATGTAGTATAATTACGAATTTTATAACTGTAGATATATTTAACTGAAATTTTTTTAGGTAAATTTTGTTTGTTGATGACTTTATTCCAGTTTAGAAGTAAAAAAGGGGTATTTTTGTCAATTTGTTTCACGATTGTTTAAGCGGGATTTTTTTGATTTTTTTGGCGCCTACACTCTGCGGCCGATATGTGGCATATATTCAGCCACGTCACCGCCGGCTGAGAAAATCTCTCAGCCGGCGGTTGAGGTACAGTAACCTCATATATATATATATATATATATATATATATATATATATATATATATATATATATATATATATATATATATATATATATTCAAGAGAAAACTTACTTGGTATACATAACCATATAAAGTTTAGGCTGCGTTTGGATAATTTAATAAAAAAACAATTTTTTAGTTTCTTTTTATAGCATTGGATGATACAAAATCAAGATTTTAAAGAATTTAAATATATATTTATTGTTTGGATTAAAAAGTTGTCAAGTCAAGATAGGAAATACTATCACATGTGTCTTTATAAGAGAATAATGAAAATTTTGGGTTTCTCCATTCGGAATAGAAAATTTTAAAATAAAAAACACAACTTTAGAATTTTTTTTTACTTTTGACATCTATACTAACACTCACCTAAATAATTATCATGTATTTTTTTTCAAAATCAAACAAGATTAAGCATTTTTTATGAAAATTTTGCTGCAGTTATATACTTGCTTCATAATTAGAAAAAAAAAACTCAATTTCATAATTTTATTCATTACAGTCTCAACCGCATCAGCATAAATTGATTCCTTCCAACCACTATTTTTTTTATATTTTCATTTTCTTTTTACCCTCCCCCCTCGCTCCCAGCGTTGCTCTCCCCTCAATCCTAACCACGACGCAGAATAGTTCGCGAGTTCGGTCAGGTTGCCATGGTCTCCAGGAGTCTCAAGGGGTGAGGCCCCGGACCAAATTTTTTCTAGATTGTCCTTTGTAGAACTCGTTTGCTCGTGCTCGCGATGAGTTTTCTTTGAATTTGTGATCATATGATATTTAAATTTGAAAAAAAAATTGGGAATCATTTGATGCTAGTGAGCGAGGGTCTGCTGATGATGGTGATGCTGATATAAAGACTGTGACTCATGATTGCGGTCCTATGTGATGACTGCGACTATGGTCGCAATCCTTATTAGAAGACTGCGACTTGGTCACAGTCCTTTTAGTAATTGAAAATTATGGCATTTTATAAGAACTGCGATCATTGTCGCAGTCCCAATATAAGCTGAAAATTTGTGTTTTTTGTTAAGACTGCGATCATTGTCACAGTCCTAATGAAGACTAAAATAACATTTTGTGAGTGTGATCACGGTCGGAGTTCTATAAAGACTTAGAAACATGTCTTAATAATAACGACTGCGACCATTATCACAGTCCTATAAAGACTAAAAAATAAGATAATTTTTGTGAGGAATGTGATGACAGTGTTAATCTCACATTAAGGTGGCCCAATAATCTTGGTTAATTAACATTGGATTCCTAATTAAAGTTAACTGATATTAAAGATGCCCACATTAAGTCACATTTATATAGTTTATATAATCTCTTGAGATATAAGGGTACCATGATGAATGGTTTTATTTCAAGGGTTTATTTGCAAATGTGTGACCCACTTTTCTCCTCCTGCAAAGAAATACAAAAGCTCACTCTCATTTTTTGAGTCCCCATCAGAAAAGGAAAACTTGAGTTTTGTGCAAGAAAAAGAGACAGAGAAAAGCAGGTTATTTGCATTAGGGTTTGCAGGATCAAAGGAAGAAATCGAGGTCTTCTTCAACCTTCATCTATTGTTTATCAATGGCTTCAGGTATGAGAATTTAAGTATATAGGGTTTTTGATTATGTATTCAATTCTTGAGATGATTGATTCTAAATTCATGGCTGTTAATCCGCATTAAGTTTATTTTAAATCTTACATTTGGTATCAGAGCCGTGTTTAGAATCAATACATCTTGGATTAAGGATTATGGTAAATTAGGGTTTTTGATTGACAATTCATAGAAATCAATTTTTGATCCTTTAATTGTAGAATTAGTAGAGGATTACATAACCCTAATATCCTGTTCATACTTCTCTAATTGTACAATCAATTGGGATCAAAATTCAGGAATTAGAAACTCTAATTTTTCCAAATTTTGGATTAAATCGATTAAGCAGAAACTGCCTTTGATAACTGCTTCGTCGACTATTAGTCGACTAGCCCGAAACACTAGTCGACTAATTCCCTTTTCCAGAAAGTTAAAAGTCTCTGTTTCGATACAGTAGTCGACTTGAAATTTAGTTGACATTTTGAGTAGTCGACTAATTAGGGTATAGTCGACTAATCAATTTGCCCAAGTCGACTAACAGAGTGACCCGAAAGTTAAGAGGTCTCTGTTGACTTCAGGAGTCGACTTATAATTTTGTGTAGTCGACTAATATTGAGTATAGTCGACTTATAACATTGACCTAGTCGACTAGACTTAATAATAGTTAGTCGACTTGACCTGACCTCAAGTCGACTGGACTTGACCTTAGTCGACTGGGACTTCCACTATAGTCGACTTATATTGTTCCAAGTCGACTAGTAGTTTCAAGATCAGTCGACTAATGTTGGTATATTTTCAATCATAAATGTATATTACACATTTAAGTTATTGTGTTAATATTGATTGATGTTGGTCAAGTAATAGAATTGAAGTATTATAGTATTACTCAAATAAAAGATTAGAGAATATTATTGGTTAGTTTTGTATTCATATGGTTTATTGATTTAGTAGTTGCCAAAGTGACCTATGTTAGTAAGCCTTATGAATATACAACTACATAAAAGACTTGTCAATGTAAGTGACATTAAAGACAATAATACTCTCGATGGCGGTTCTAGTTAGGAGATTGGGACTGGCCCAAAGGAAAGTCTCTTTCAAATAATTATGAACCGGGGTAGGGTAGTGTAATTTATGCAACTTAATGGTGTAGAATTGGATACCCAAAGGTAACATGACTTACTGTCTAAGTAGCATAAATTATATTAGACCTACATAGGTGATAAAAGAGTCTCACCTAAAGAGTGAACACTGGATATGCTTAGGTTTCGCCCAAAGGAGGAATCAAAGTGATATCAATAGTTCATCTTCATTAAATTTAAAAGTTTTGTATTGATTCGTGGCCTAATGTGAGCAATGTCCTATTATGTTTCAGTGAACGTCCCCACTTCCCTTCACACTCATGCCACCAGCATTCCAGCCCTGGATGGTACAAACTTCTCCGAGTGGTTTGAGCATGTACAATTTACACTGGGTGTTCTGGACCTAGACATGGCTCTTTTAGTAGAGAAACCTGATGAAGTGACTGCTGAAAGCACAGCAGAGCAGGTTAGCCATGCCAAAGCTTGGGAAAGGTCGAATAGACTCAGTCTCATGTTCATAAAGATGACCATAGCCAATAACATCAAGACTTCACTCCCACATACTACTAGTGCATCTGAACTTTTATCTGCTGTAAAGACCGATTTAAATCTGCAGATAAGTCATTAGCTGGCACCCTTATGGCTGAACTCACTACCATGAAATATGATGGTAATAGAGGAGTTCAATAACACATTCTAAATATGACTGATAAGGCTGCTAAGTTAGGATCACTGGGTATGAAAGTGGATGAATCCTTCTTGGTACAGTTCATCCTCAACTCACTTCCTCCTCAGTTTGGGCCATTCAAGATTCACTACAACACTCATAAAGATAAGTGGAATTTGAATGAGCTAACTGGTATGTGTGTACAAGAGGAAGTGAGACTGAGGCAAGAAGGGCATCACTCAGTATTGGCAGTAACTCAAGGAGGTATCCATAAGAAAGGTAAATATGGAAGAGGTAAGAGATTTCCATCAAAGAAAGGGCATGACCATGGGGAAAGCAGCCAAAGTCATGGAAAGGCTTTCACTGTCAAATGCTACTTCTGTGGCAGAAAAGGACATGTGAAGAAGGACTGCAACAAGAGGAAAGCTTGGTTCGAAAAGAAAGGTATAAATCTTTCTTTTGTATGTTATGAATCAAATCTTGCTGAAGTACCATCTAATACTTGGTGGATTGACTCTGGAGCCACAACTCACATAACTAATTCAATGCAGGGATTCCTTACAACCCGGAAACCGAAGGAAAGTGAGAGATTTGTCTTTATGGGGAACCGTCTCAAAGTGGAGGTCGAGGCTGTTGGTACTTACCGACTACTCTTAGAGACGGGTCATCAGATGAATCTTGAAGATACTTTTTATGTACCTTCGATTTTAGGAACTTAATGTCATTATCCAAATTAGATGTTTTTGGATATTCTGTTTTATTCAGTTGTGGAAAACTCAGTTTAATGTATAATTCAATGCCGGTTGGACACGGAATTTTATGTGATGGTTTATATAAAATTTCATTGAATGATGAGTTTGCACAATCTCTTTTATCTCTGCATTCGAATGTTGGTATTAAACGTGGCTTAATTAATGAAAATTCCTCTATCTTGTGGCATAGACGACTGGGGCATATCTCCAGGGATAGAATTGAAAGATTAGTGAAGAATGGGATTTTGGATAACCTAAACTTCACTGATTTTGGTGTGTGTGTGGATTGCATAAAAGGAAAGCAAACCAAATACACCAAGAAAGGTGCCACAAGAAGTAAAGAGCTTCTTGAAATAATTCATACAGATATTTGCGGACCACTCTCCATTCCATGTTTTACGGGAGAGAGATATTTCATTACCTTTATAGATGATCTGTCACGTTATGGTTATGTATATCTAATTCATGAAAAGTCTCAGGCCGTTGACATCCTTGAGGTGTTCATTACAGAGGTCGAAAGACAATTAGATAGAAAAGTTAAAATCATAAGATCAGATCGAGGTGGTGAATTTTATGGTAGATATGATGAGTCAGGACAACATCCTGGCCCATTTGCCAAATTTCTAGAAAAGCATGGTATTTGTGCTCAATACACAATGCCAGATACGCCTCAGCAGAATGGTGTTGCTGAAAGGCGAAACCGAACTCTTATGGATATGGTTAGGAGCATGATGAGCTTATCTAATGTACCTAATTCATTGTGGAATGAAGCCTTAAAGACTGCTATGTATATCTTGAACAGGGTTCCTAGTAAGGCAGTTCCAACAACTCCTTTCGAGTTGTGGACTGGTAGGAAACCCAGTTTAAGACATTTACATATTTGGGGTTGTCCAGCAGAGGCTAGAATATATAATCCACAAGAAAAGAAATTAGACTTAAGGACAATATCTGGGTATTTCATTGGTTATCCAGATAAGTCTAAGGGGTACAAATTTTATTGTCCTAACCATAGTACAAGAATAGTTGAAACTGGTAATGCCAGATTCCTTGAAAATGGCGAAATTAGTGGGAGTGATGAACCAAGAAAGGTAGATCTTGAAGTGATAAGGGTAAATATCCCAATTACCTTTCCTTCAAGAGAAATTGTTGTCCCTCAGCTTGATCATCAAGCTGAGATACCAGAACAACATAATGATATTGGTTCACCACTCCATGAGGATATTGCCATTGAAAATGTAGTAGAACCACCACAACCGGCAGCTTTGAGAAGATCTCAAAGGGAAAGAAGATCAGCCATTTCAGATGATTATGTGGTGTATCTACAGGAATCTGATTATGATATTGGGATAAATAAAGATCCAGTTTCATTTTCACAAGCCATAGAATGCAATGATTCTAGTAAATGGGTTGATGCTATGAATGATGAGTTGAAATCTATGAACCAAAATAAAGTCTGGGATCTCGTCGAATTGCCTGATCACTGTAAGAAAGTCGGGTGTAAATGGGTCTTTAAGACCAAGCGCGACTCTAAAGGCAATGTCGAACGATATAAGGCCAGACTTGTGGCTAAAGGTTTCACTCAGAAGGAAGGCATTGATTATAGAGAAACCTTCTCTCCAGTATCAAAGAAGGACTCTCTTAGAATCATTATGCCACTTGTAGCTCATTATGATTTGGAGTTACATCAAATGGATGTGAAAACTGCTTTTCTAAATGGAGATTTGGATGAGGAAATTTACATGGAGCAACCTGAAGGGTTCGCGAAGAAAGGAAAAGAACACTTGGCTTGCAAATTAAAGAAATCCATATACGGACTTAAACAAGCTTCCAGGCAATGGTATATAAAGTTTAATGATACCATTACCTCTTTTGGATTTATAGAAAACACTGTTGATCAGTGTATATATCTAAAGATCAGTGGAAGCAAGTTTATATTTTTGGTTCTGTATGTGGATGATATCTTGTTAGCCAGTAGTGATATTGGTTTGCTGTATGAAACTAAAGGTTATCTTACCAAGAACTTTCAGATGGTTGATATGGGTGAGGCAGCTTATGTCATTGGCATAGAGATCTTCAGGGATAGATCTCGAGGATTGCTAGGACTGTCTCAGAAAGGTTATATCAATCGAGTCTTGGAAAGATTTCATATGGAGTTGTGTTCAGTCAGTCCTGCACCCATTCAGAAGGGTGACACATTAAGTGGGAGCCAGTGTCCCAGAAATGACTTAGAAAAGGGTCAAATGCAGAAAGTTTCGTATGCATCAGCTGTTGGGAGCTTGATGTATGCACATACTTGTACCAGGCCAGATATCAGTTTTGCTGTAGGGATGCTGGGAAGATACCAGAGCAATCCAGGAATGGAGCACTGGAAATTAGCTAAGAAGGTTATGCGGTATCTTCAAGGGACGAAGGACCATATGCTCACATATAGGAGATCAGATCAGTTGGAGGTGATCGGCTATTCGGACTCAGATTTTGTTGGTTGCCCAGATAGCAGGAAGTCTACTTCAGGTTTCATTTTCTTGCTAGCAGGTGGGGCAATCTCGTGGAAGAGTGTAAAGCAGTCTATTACTGCTTCATCCACGATGGAGGCTGAGTTCATAGCTTGTTTTGAGGCCACAAATCATGCATTATGGTTAAGGAATTTTATCTCAGCACTTGGTGTAGTTGACTCTATTGCCAGGCCGCTGAAGATATATTGTGACAATACAGCAGCCGTTTTCTTCTCTAAGAATGGAAAGTACTCTAGTGGTTCCAGACACATGGAACTTAAGTACTTGGTGGTTAGAGAAAGAGTTCAGAAACAGAAAGTGTCAATTGTAAGTATAAGTACCACTTTAATGGTTGCTGATCCAATGACAAAGGGATTGCCTCCAAAGACATTCAAGGAACATGTTGTTAGAATGGGTCTTTTGGGCAATCTGTAAATGTATGTTTGGTACTTATGTAATTGACAATATTGCGCAATAAAAGTTTGTTTCTGTATTTCCTGTTATCCAATTATGTGTGCACATATTATGTATGGATGTTTGTTAAACAGGAAATGTCTTAACAAGACAATTACAGGGGTCATTTTGGTTATGGACTCAATTAGTAAGGGTTATCAATGTTGTGGTACATAGAAGGAAGTATGACATGGATGTTGTATAACCGCTATGACTCGCATTTGTAGTCCAAGCTAATTGCAGTATTACAGTATTTCATATTTGGGCTTATCAGTTGTTGTTTTTTAAAAATTCGTGATCACGTGTCAAAGTTTTTCAGTATGAAATCTAATGAAGTCAAAAGATTTTGAAAAAATGAGTCTTTTCTTTTATTTGTTTTCTAAAGTTTTAACCTAATCGGTTAATGGTCCAAGTGGGAGAATGTTAATCTCACATTAAGGTGGCCCAATAACCTTGGTTAATTAACATTGGATTCCTAATTAAAGTTAACTGATATTAAAGATGCCCATATTAAGTCACATTTATATAGTTTATATAATCTCTTGAGATATAAGGGTACCATGATGGATGGTTTTATTTCAAGGGTTTATTTGCAAATGTGTGACCCACTTTTCTCCTCCTGCAAAGAAATACAAAAGCTCACTCTTATTTTTTGAGTCCCCATCAGAAAAGGAAAACTTGAGTTTTGTGCAAGGAAAAGGAGACAGAGAAAAGCAGGTTATTTGCATTAGGGTTTGCAGGATCAAAGGAAGAAATCGAGGTCTTCTTCAACCTTCATCTATTGTTCATCAATGGCTTCAGGTATGGGAATTTAAGTATATAGGGTTTTTGATTATGTATTCAATTCTTGAGATGATTGATTCTAAATTCATGGCTGTTAATCCGCATTAAGTTTATTTTAAATCTTACATGTCCTATAAAGACTCAAAAACATGACATTTTTGTGAGAACTGCAATCAAGACGTGGTTCTCAGAAATAAGGCTTTTTTATGAGGACTGTAATCATAGTCACAGTCCTTAGAAATAAGGCATTTTTATGATGACTACGTTTATGATCACAGTCCTCACAAATAGGGTGCCAACAATTCGAATTTTCAGATCGGTTCGCTTTTTTTGAACGATTACTGCGAGGTATTTGCGTCTTTCGCTACTGAAGAGCGCTTTTGCGCTTGACACGGGCACACCTACTTGGTTTAAAAGAAGTGGCGGCTGAAGTGAATAAAATTATGAAGCTGATTTTTTTTTCTTAATTACGGTTTGACATATGAGACTATAGCGAATTTCTCCTTTTTTTTTAGTATATTAGATGTCCTAACGTGCCTTTAGAGTTTTTTCCCTTTCTTTTCTTTTCAAACAAGAAAATTAACTGAATTAGAAAGGTAAAGAATCGTAAATACATGATTTTTATAGGGATAAAGTCAAAAAATAGCAGGCATTTTTCAGTTATATTTCTTATTTTTATATTTCCTCTCTCTCCAGGAATAGTATATAGAGTTAAAAAAAGAAAAAATAGCCGGCATTTTTTTGGGGGTATTTTCCCTATTTTCTCTGTAGGGTTTTAATTCCTACAAAACCCCTTTTACACTTATCAGAAGTTTAAGTTATTTACAAAACTGACATTGAGATGACTAGAATCTTAGATCAGAATGTTTTAGGGGAATTTTCTAAATAAATCATATTTTAGAAATTGAGATGACTAGTAGTAAAAGTTTTGTTATTTTGTTGTTCAATTATTTAAATTAGTAAGATTTATTTACGCGACTAATTGTCGAGACATGGGAGGTAACTAACACAAATATAGAGTGGCTAATAAAGTGTGATGTTATTTTGGTATCATCAATTTGAAATCAAATCTAGAGTGGTAAATAAAGCGTGATTGTTGATTTGGTATCATTATTTTGAAACTTTGTGGATAGTGGGGTTCCAGAGACTTATATTTGCATGTATTTGATGGTTGAGAATATATGAATTCTTTTCGACTCTATGTTTGCTTATCAATTTTATGTTGATCCTTTTCCACTGAGTTAAGAAATTTATAGTAACAATAATAGAATATATACACACACAAAATATGAGCAATAGAAAAAAGTTCAAAGTAACAATAAAAATAATATATATTGTGTAATCAGAATATGCTTAGTTTATGAGAGTAAATTAGTAATATTCCTTATTTTCCTTTACTAGCAACAAATTGTGAATCTAATACAAGATTCTAACCAATAGGATGATATTCATATCCAATCTAAAGTTCAGTCTCACTTCTATCTCAAAAAGACACGAAATAGATGAAGAAGGCCACATTGTCTAATGTTGTCGCTCTACTTTATTGTAATATATTTTATGTTGTCACCAATTTGAAAATATATTTTTCGTCAATTCATTTGTTCATTACTTTTTAATTGAGCTAGACCTCAATGCTGACTTGATGTTTACTCTCGTGCGCTAGTGACTTGGCTGCCACTCTTTATTATTATTATTATTATTATTATTATTATTATTAAGGGAATGGAACTTCATAAAACTCTTAATTTTGCGTTACTCGTATGGAGACCAGCCAATTTTAATCTCTAAGGAATTAATCACTTTCGAACTTTGGGCCGAGCTTGCGCCCAAATTCCTATCCTACGAATCCAATCTTCTAAATCCATGGCGCCTGCTGCTTCGGCCGCCGCCACTGGAAAGAACTCGCCGGCGGCGAACCTCGAATCCTCTAAGAATAAGAAGAAGGAGAAGAAGGAGAAGCCCGTCAACGAGATCGAAGAGATATTTAGGGCGGCCAAGGGAAAGAAGAAGAGGAAGGAATCATCGTCATCGTCAGCAGCAGTATTAACTGAAGGGGGTTCCAATCTCGAGAGCAGAAACTTAATGAAGAAGAAGATCAAGACGAAAAAGGAGAAAACGCCAAAGAAGCCAGCAGCAGGAGAAGAATTGGGTTCTTCGAGAAAGCGGCGGAAGACTGGGGACGGCCTGACAATCTACTCGGCCGAGGAGCTTGGATTCGGCAATCCTGATGCCGGTGGCACTCCGCTCTGCCCTTTCGATTGTTCCTGCTGCTTCTGAGATTGTAAGTCTTTAATTTGACAGTAGGAATTGCTGAAGAACTTAATATGTTGATGGTTAACAAAAGGTACTACTTTTATTAACCTCCTGTATGTTTTTGGGTGAATTGATAATACGTCATTGTACTCATTGCAAGAGTAATTTTTTGATGGTAGAATGGTGAAGAAATCATGAAACCCAGTAGTATGGTTGCTGTTTTGGGGAGTAAAAGGTTGTTCGCAGGCTGAGTTGAATTGATTGGTATCGACTATTTGACCTGAAAAATCTGTACATTATTGAGACAATGGGAAAGGATAAGGTTATTATTGAAGGGTGAGGTGAGGAAACATGAGATTGACACATGTGGTTTGGTTTTAGGAGATGAAGGTCTGTCACCTTTTGGGGAGATTATGGTGGATTTAGGATACAGGTAGAGTTAATATATAACGTGGATCAAGATGAAGAAAATGACTCCAATGATATTTTTATTTTTACGTATGTTTGTGCCTTAACCTCTACAAAAACAAGGTCAATTAATTATTAAAGAATCTTTCTTTAACAGAAGGTTTGGAGGTTGGTGGGTGTGCTGGTGGGGGGTTGACATGGAACTTTACATCCACATAATCTTACACGGGAAAGGAAGAGACTGCTACCCAGAATACACACTGAAATGGAAACGAGTAGCACTTCTTAAAATACACATTTAATTAACTCCTTATATGTAAAGCAAAAAAGTTCATTATGCCCTTACGTTTTGGAACATCAAAGCAATCATCATTAAGTGCTTTTTTGTAGAAAAAGGAACTTTGGAGAAGAACGAAGAATTCCATTTTTCCCTGTGTCTCCCACATTAGCCCAAATGTCAGCTTATTAGCTCATCTAAAGCTACAAAGGATGGTAAACTGATAAACTCTTACAATTTTCAAGCTTTTGTTGCACCATTGAATGTGTCTGCAACTCGACAAAACTTTCCTGCTATCATGGCAAGAAATGATGAAATGTGATTGTCCTAAAAGCTTAGAACTTCATGACTGCCTCTCTTCAGAATTTAACCAAGTTTGTACATCAATACTAATAATGTGAAAAGTGCAAATAGTACTTTTCCTTTTGATCTCTTACAACAGCCATCGCGTTCATTTGATGGTGGATTACCTTTTATGGATGTGTTACATTCAAATCAAACTGGCATGACGCAGTATTGTTAGGATTCATGTAAACCTTTTTGTAATCACCAAAAGTACATACAAACCGATTTGTTATTGCCTTTCCTTGTATGTAAGCTGAAAATTTTAAGCATTCTTTTGACCCACTTGTTCCTGTTAACTTGAGACTCTTATCATATTCAGGATTGGATATGGATGAACTGACTTCTACAATCAGATCTCTATTTTTTGAGAAATAGGCGCAACAACTGCCACCCTTTATATCCTCCCATTATATAGTTCCCTCAGCCAATTGAGCTTCTCTCAGCTGGTCAACAACCAGTTCACTATTTCTGAACTTACTATCAAACACCTTTTGGTCCTTTCCTTCCAATTAGGAAGGTAAATGGAGCAGATATGGAGTGGCTATAGGTTTCGTCATATTTATATTTGTTTTCTTCTGGTGTATGCAGATAATAATACTGATTATTTTCGGATATTGAACTTGGATCTATATTTCATACTTGATGAACCCAAATTAGGTATCAGGTCAAATGTGGATGCTACCTGGTTGTTATTGAATGTGACTAATTATTGGAAAGAACAATGAGTTTGACCTCCAATTTTTAGCCTTTTCGTTTATGCGTGTGCATCACATTAGTTGTGGATCATGATGTTACATAATGTAATAGTATATATACTTAATCCATATACTACATAAACCTAATTCATATGCACCAGGATATATTCTCATATATTTAGGTTTGCATTCATTTATTTGAATTTCTATCTGTTATTTCTTTATCATATATTTTAAATAGAGGGCACCAGACATCCTTATTTGTCAAATGTACAGATTTGGATTTAGATTGGACTATTTGTATCCCTTAACATCCCTACTTCCAATTCCTTTCACATAATAAAATGATAATATTTGCATGACTGCTGTGATGAAAACCATCTAACTCTCTTGTATCTTACTAACTCTTTGGCACTCTTTGATTTTTTTTGAGCAGCGGTCTGAACAAACCTAAGTTCAAAAGGTCCTGTATTTTCATGACAAATAGCTGTTACAAGTAGATGATAATGGTTTCCTGGTTATATGACCCTTTGAGTACAATATGTATACAAAGAAATTAGAAGTTGGTTGGACTCTTGACAGAGATTCTTTCTTTTAACAGTTCCCTAGGGAATAAAAAAAGAGGGGTTTTCGTGGATAGACCATTAGACGTATTGCATATCCAGTTGTATTAGTCTACTTTCTCCTAAAAACTCGCAGTGCCACCTAGTGTCGATGCTAGAGGGATTTAACATTCAGCGGTACCAGAGCCCACACTATCATGTGGAGATTTTAGGAGGGAGTCAATGCCCAACCATGTCCGAACTTTCTGTATCATGATTCTGGACAATGGAAAAAGAGGTGGTATAATGATTCCATGGTTAGCTGAGTACAGTGAGGAGAATAGTCCCCGTCAAGAATGCTTATTCTTCGATGCTGAAGTAGTTGTTGAGTTGGAAGGTGGTCGTCCATTAGTTCCCGAAGGAATACTCGAACCCTTGAGGACATGCATGCGTGTTTTTGCCACGTTTTTTTGTCTGCATTGTTCCATTTGGCGGATACTAGGCTTGCATATCCTTCTTTCACTGTGTAGGTGGTAATGTTGTGATCAAAGGCTGTCCCTGCCCAGAATGATTTATCTTGGTTGTCTATATTTGCCTTAGAGCTTGGTATGATTTCCATACGAAGTTAGGGGGATAGTAGTTCATCTATCCTGTTGAGGTTCCAATCTCCCAACTCCGTGATAATGTTACTTGCCTTCAATGTCCCTAGACACTAAAAAAACTGTTGTGAGTGGATATAGACTTAGTGGTATAGCCCCTTAACCATGAGTCAAAAATTAAACTCACCTTGTCCCCGTGCAGTTATCCTGAATCAAGGCTTGTACTTTCAGGAGTGCTTTCCAAATGTGAGAAAGATGTAGCTTCTGTTTCTGTAGAGCGTCAGTGTCATACTTTGTGAAGATAATTTCCTTCCATTGGTTGGGCTCTGGGCGAACAATTTCTCCAACTATTTTGCTAAGAGGGCCTCATGAAACTGCAGACAATTCTTATATTGAGGCCACCCATTCTGAAGGGTTGGCAAATTTTGTCCCAGGAAAGTAAGCTTATTTTTCTGGCTCCTCCCCATAGCAAGTTGTGCATGAGTTTCTCCTTGAGTTGGATAACTGCAGTTTGAACGACAGTCGTGTGGAACATGAGAGTTGGTTTAGCAGAGAGAACAGACTTAAATGAGTACCGGGCGTCCAGCCATGGGCATGGATTTTTCTTGCCATCCTGCTAGTAGAAACCGCATTTGTGTGAGGTCCCCGAAATCTCACTTGGCATACTGCAACAGATTAATGTCCCCAGATATATGAAGTTGTCATCTGTGAAATTAAGCCCGAAAGTATGCTGTATTCGCTGAAAATCTGAAATGAAACAGTGTCGACATTGAGACGCATAGCAGATTTTTTGTAAATACACCTTTTGACCTGTGGCTTCTTGATAAACCTGTAACACCCTTTTATAGGTGGATAACTCGAGGTGATATCCTGGCATTATATCATTTGCGAACATGAAATGTGATACTTCTAATGAGCTGTCGCAGAAAGTTATAGGAGATGGGCTAGTTGGATTTCCTGCCGAATCATGACGGATAGGACATTGGACCAAAATATGAAGATGTAAGGTGACAGAGGGTCTCCTTGTCTAATTCCATTCTTCAGTCAGCATGGGGGTAAACTAATTCCATTGAATGATAGGATAAAGGATGTATACGCTTTGATCCATCCATCGAGGTTCTGTCATACCCCATTTTGTGCATAAGGGCGAATAGAAATTCCAAGTCTAAGCACTGACTTTCTCCATGTCCAACTTTGCCAGGAACAATAGATTGCACTCTCCTTGAGAAAGCATGTTTTGTCAAATATGGCTTTAAAAACATCTTCACCAAGGTGTATCAAGAACTAAATTTATCCATAATGATCCGATTTGCAAACCCGCCTTTCTCTATTTCCTTAGAATTTTTTTGTAACTTGGTGCAATAATGCCCCCCACCACCCCCCCCCCCCCCCTCTCAAATCAGGACATTCCAGATGAAGTCTCCTGCAATCTTCTCAAAATTTGAAATTATTCCTTCACGAAGAGTAGCTGTGGATTTTGGATAGTAAGTATGCTCAACATATATTGTTGACATGCTATCAATCACATGATTAATAAGAATGATCTTATCTCCCAATTATTGTGCTTTTCCTTACCAACAAATGAAGAATCAAGAAGATAAGATGCAAGAAACCCCCATATTTATAACTATTTTTAAGCCTGTCAAGTCAAGTATTAAACTCAACAAATAACTCCTTGATCTATTAAAATCACTTCCACATAACATATATGCATTAAAATGTAAATCAAATATTATACACTTCTGACCATTATTAATCTTACCCTCAATCACTAATTTTCGGGTTATAGTTAGTGTATTATCACCTTAGTATCTCTATAACCTATTTCTCTCTCTTAATCACTCTCTAACCCAACTCCTTTGCTAAACTCTCCTTAAGCGACCTTTCTCTATCTACACCCATCTCCTCTCTAACTAAATAATATTATTTGTGAACAAGTGTTGTACTCCTCAGTTGTGGACACGTGTCCGACATGACAACTGTCCACAATTTTGACACGACACGACTACAAATGCATAATTCGTTTTCTAAATATTTATGCTCTTGACTTATAGAAATGTATTCATGGTTTATATCATATACGAAGAACCTAATTTCAGGAGAAAAAAATTTATAAAACAATTAGCTCTTGTCAAAAGTGGTATAACATCATCTTATACATTTTTAGTTGGATAAAAGTTTTACGCATTTCCAGGTGTGAGACACGCATGTCGTGTCCAAATTTGTCGAACACACTAATTTTTGGTTGAAGAATGTGTCCTATATATCATAGACTAAATCTTTACATAAACCTGTCTCTTCTCTAGCTTAATCTCTCCTTTCCTCATTCCTCTCTCAAATTGATTGCCTTACCTAATTGCCTTTGTCATTGCCGCTCTTCATATAGAGAGAAGGGTTATGGTTGGAGTACTTTTAAAGTGAATGTGTATTTTGGTGAGGGCAGATTTGATGCAAAGCTTACCCAACCTGAATAACATTTTAGTTAAAAAAAGGTAGGTCATTCGGGTCATATTTGAAATGGATCTGACATGATCCGTTAACCATTCCCTAACGTAAGGTCCCTAACCTCTCCTTCTTCATCTCTGCTACATACTGCATATTTCATGAGTGTGATTATGCAAAAGTGAAAGCCGAGCGCATACATATATGTGGCCGCCTAAGACGCATTTTAGAAGGACCGTCAATGCAACCCCATCACCATTTTTCAGTCAAAAATATAATTTTTTTTTAAACTCTCCATGAAATTGGTCAACTGCTCTATCATTACTCTAAGTCTACTTTTATTGAACTTACAGTGAAAACATGTGCTCCCCTTTCTTTGGTCGTATAAGTTTAACCAAGCTCAATAGATAGTATCTCTTGCAAAGTTGCTTTTTTCAAATACTTAAAAATCAAGTTTAAATGCTCTTGACAACTCTTGCTTTTGCTAGAAGGAATTTTACCATCTCTATTTTATTCACTCTATGTGTATGCTCTGCTCTAAGCATTGATTAGGATAATACTTTCTTTAATTAATGAGTATATTATGTCGAGAGGATAGTTTTGTCAGGACCTGTGATTTATCTTAACTCTTTTGAGATCGGCATGAAATGAATTATAATAATATATCATCAAATGTACCTTAATGGGACTAGTCTTTCTTCGGTAAAAGTGTGATGTGAACCCAATCCTCTCATTACATTTCAGGGAATCCCCAATTTAAAAATAAAGAAATAAACCCCCAACACTCACATGCGCGTGCACACGCACAAAGTCCTAAATTCATTACATTAATATGAAATAAATATAGATATACATACATACCCACATAATGCATGCACACACGCGCGCGCACACACACACACTTGGGTACATGCAGAAGAATTCGAGTTTGAATCTTTTCCACTCAAACTCAATCTCACGTCATTCAAATATAAGATCCACTCTGTTGAAGTTAATCTGCATTGTTTAAAGTAACTAAAAATAAAAAATCAAATGTTTTGAATACTTTTTGCTCATTCATTAAGTAGACGCAAAATGAACAGCCGAAAATAGCATTTTATTTAGATATATGACTTTAGAGGTATAAATTCTCAACCCGACCATTTAATCATGATCTAAACATTAAAAAACCCCACAAACCAATTTTTGTTAGGTTTCAAATATTATATTAAACTAACCAACTCACTATTTCGATCGATTATTTTGCGCCTGCTTGATGGATGGGTATAAACTATTCAAAACACTTGGTTTTTGATTTTAAGTTACTTTAAACAATATAGATTAACTTTAATGGAGTATATCTTGTATTTGAATGTCGTGAGATTGAGTTTGAGTGTCCTTCTACATGTATCCAAGTCTCTCTCTCTCTCTCTCTCTCTCTCTCTATATATATATATATATATATATATATATATATAGAGAGAGAGAGAGAGAGAGAGAGAAATGTATATCAGCCGACGGCTGAGAGAACTCTCTCAGCCTGCGGTGACGTGGCTCAATATCTGTCACCGCACTAACTTGCGGGCCGGTTATAGGAAGAAGTTAAATTACTAAATACCCCTTGTTAAAAGCTACTCGTTTCGTAACTTCCATTATTGTTTATTATTATTTTCCCACAACGCAATTTTTTGACCGCTCGTCTTTAATATTATAAGGGAATAAAAAAATTAAAAACTTTAGACCAATGATTATTTAATATTATAAGGGAATAAAAAATAAATTATTTTTAAAATACTGCGATCAAAGGTGGTATAAAACTACAGTGCAAATATAACGAACTGCGACCCGGGTCGACACTGCGACCAAAGTCGCATAAGCCTACAGTGCAATTATAAAGAACTGCGACCCTGGTCGACACTGCGACCAAGGTCGCATAAGCCTACAGTGCAATTATAAACTACTGCGACCCGGGTCGACACTGCGACCAAGGTCGCATAAGCCTACAGTGCAAATATAAACAACTGCGACCCGGGTCGACACTGCGACCAAGGTCGCATAAACCTACAGTGTAAATATAAACAACTGCGACCCGGGTCGACACTGCGACCAAGGTCGCATAAACCTACAGTGCAAATATAAAGAACTGCGACCGGGAATGAAAAACATATGACGTTAAATATACTATGACCATGGTCGCATGACTCTAAAACGCATATTGAAACAACTGCGACCCAGGTCGGCAAAGTAGGGAATAAAAAACAAAGGATGTTTCATAAACTGCGACCATGGTCGCATTCATCTACAACGCAAAGTCCAAAAAAAATTAAAATTTAAAACTACGAACTAAGCCGGACAGATCTGGAACTATAATTTTAACAACTGCGACCCAGGTCGTCATATAGTGTATGAAAAAATTTTTGGTTAAAAAACTATTAGCAAGGTCGCATATATCTACATCGATTATTCCAAACAACTGCGACCATAGTTAAATAGAAGGAAATGAAAAAACTTGAAAAAAAATCGAATTTTGTCACTGTTTTACAAAATTTATGAATTTAAAATTTTTTAAAAGGAAATATTTTACATAAGGTAAAAAGTTGTGACGGAGGGTATTTTCGTCAAATACAAAGTTGAGGTGACTGAGAGTAAATTAGGCGGGATTTTTCAAGTTTTTGTCCGCCAAAATTTATGAGAAGTTTGTGGCTATTATGTTGCCACGTCCCGCCGGCTGAGAAACTCTCTCAGCCGTCGGCTGAGGTACAGTAACCCCATATATATATATATATATATATATATATATATATATATATATAATATATATAAAATGTATATCAGCCTGCGGCTGAGAGAACTCTCTCAGCCTGCGGTGACGTGGCTCAATTTTGTCACCCCAGTAAATTGCGGCCCGCTTATAGGAAGAAGTTAAATAACTAAATACCCCTTATTAAAAGCTACTCTGTCGGTAACTTTCGTTATTGTTTATTATTATTTCCCCACAAGACAATTTTTTGACCGCTCGTTGTCAGATTTAGAAAAATAAAAAATTTAGATCAATGATTATTTAAAAATTATAAGAGAATAAAAAACAAATAATTTTTAAAACAGTGCCACCAAGGTCGCAGTCATCTACAATACAAATGTAAAAAAACTGCGACCCGAGACGACAGCGACCAAGGTCGCAGTCATCTACAATACAAATGTAAAAAACTGCGACCCGTTTCGACACTGCGACCAAGGCCGCAGTCATCTACAATACAAATGTAAAAAATTGCGACCCGTTTCGATACTGCGACCAAGGTCGCAGTCATCTACAGTGTACACTGCAAACATAACAAACTGCGACTAGGGAAATTAAAAAACAGATGACGTTAATACACTGCGACCATGGTCGTATGACACTACAACGAATATTGAAACAACTGCGACCCGGGACGACACAGCGACCAAGGTCGCAGTCATCTACAATACAAATGTAAAAAAACTGCCACCCGGTTCGACACAGCGACCAAGGTCGCAGTCATCTACAATACAAATGTAAAAAACTGCGACCCGGTTCGACACTGCGATCAGGTCTGTAAATTTATAATTTTTAAACAAAAATTTTTAAACAAAATGATCGGGTGAAATTTTAGAGCTGAAATTTTTTTTTGAAAGGCAACTTTTTTACATAAGGTAAAAAGATGTGACAGAGGGTATTTTCGGAAGATACAATATTGACATGACTGACATTAAATTAGGCGGGATTTTTCATCTTTTTGTCCGCCAAAATTTATGACAGGTATGTGGTTATGATGTTGCCACGTCCTGCCGGCTGAGAAACTCTCTCAGCCGGCTGAGGTACAGTAACACCATATATATATATGCCTAAATTCATTACATTAATATAAAACACATCCCTATAGCAACAGGTAGGCTATAGAAGCATCCAAGCTGCAGCTACAATGACAATTACAAAGCTTTTATCCAATCATTTTTGGCTGGATACATGAATTCTTTTTCTCAATTTTAACTATGCTGATTCGTAGATTAAAAATAACATCTTTTTTCATGGCCCCAATCCGTGTTACTTTGGTGTACCAGTTCCTAGCCACTCCTATGACCCTGTCATTCCTTCAAAATGGCTTAGTCATTGTTTGTTGAACTACCTCAAACGATTCTCTCTCATCTTAGGCTCTATAGAAGTTTCCTCAAACTTAATGTTCTCATTTGTTATCCTATTTTTTTTTGCAACTTGTTGCTCTCGTCCATCTCAATGCTTCTCATTCTTGCAATACTAAATGGACAAGGTTCTTCTCGATTGCTCAAAAGTTGAACCCATTAAGCACGGTTAGTCATATAGTCATTTTATAAATTTTTCCTTCAATTAGCTTGAAATGGCATTGGTGCCTCAAACCAACCAGGGCAAAGCTAATAAGTCATTCTTTATTTTTTTTTATTGCAAATGTTTTCTTTCTCGTCTTCCGAGCAACACTTAACGACTGATAGGAGAAAGGAATGAGTGTATATGTGATGTTATATAGTTCACAATCACCTTTAATTCAAATAAATGGGAAAAAATTAGAGTTTTGAAAAGAACAATGAAAAGAGAAACTAGAGTTTAGAGATAAAATCGGATAAATTTGGGCTTCACACCCCTTATGCGGGTTTCACACCCTTTACGCCACGGCTTCACACCCAATCTCAAAAACTCAAAGGTTCAAGAAATTTAACTGAAAAAGGTTTATTTATTCATTGTCTATTCAATAAAAAAGTCTGGAGCCTATTTATAGGTTTTACAAAAGATCAGTTCCTAGATATAACCGATGTGGAATTAAAAAAAAATACAACAAAGAAAACAACTACACTCAATAGACTAAGGCATAAAGCAACTGGTAAACTGAGTGATGTCCTCATCATTTCCCCCTGGGGTAGGAGAAACTCGACCCTATCGAGGGAGGTTCCCCTCATGAAGCATCTCAATCGAGTCAAGACGGTGATCGTGGCGGTAACACTAGTACATCACGTTGAGACCATGGTGGTGGAGGTGGAGTTGGTCTCCGTGATGGATCGACTGTGAAAGATGGCAGCTTGATCAAGGCACAAATAGCAGACCGAGGCGCATTATCCCTGCTGAAGACGGATCTGACACTAGGATTCCATGTGGTATGCAACTCGTGAGTAATGGAAGCACTTTTCTTCAGAATCCTATCGAAATTTGTACACCAAGTGTATAATTTCCTCACGGCCTCAGGGTGACTCGTAACCGTCACTTACTATCAGCTGCAAATTCCTGCAAATAGGTATATGGGTATGCAGCAAATTTATAGGTGTCATTGCAAATTGCTATATGCCTAGTGATATCATAAATATATGCAACAGACAAATGCAATGCAGTGGAGACTCTATGCATAACTTCTAATGATGGGAGAATGAGAGATATGAGATGCTTAGGATGGCACAAATCGAACTCCACTAGTGATAAACTGGACTAGGGGATAAATTTTAAACGACCAGTAAAAGAAGAAACACTAGAGGCTATTTGCTGAATCATGGCAAGGAATTCAGGTGGCTCACTAGAAGATGAATTGATGGGAATGACCATAAAGCTATATTCAGCACAAGAGAGCTCGAATGACTTACTAAGCACTACGGGTGTATTAGGCTCAATTATCTCATCCATGTTATCACTGGTAGTATCAGAAGACATGTGGACCTCATCAATAATTAGTGCGTCAGAACCAATTGATATATCTTCGATTATAATAGCATTTTTAGAAGGAACATAGACATCCTCAACGCCTTTCGAGTTGTCAACATCATCAGTAAGAATGGCCGTAATATATTGACTCTCCGATAGGCATTGATAATCATAATGTCCATATCCCTCACTTTTTGAACACCGGGCTTTGGCATTGACTAACATTTTGAAAGTCAAGTTTATCCTTAATGCAACATCAAAGGTCTCTTCAACAATGTCTAAATCATAAGGGCCAGTAATCATTGCACGCCTTATTTTAGGTCATAAATCTCAAACAAACCTATTTATAGTCTCAGATTGGTGCTCTCTCACGTCACTACGATGGGTTAAGTTCTTAAATATGGTTATGTAATCATGAACGAATATATGACCTTGACGGAGGTTGTGTAGCTGGTCTAAGAGATGGTCCCAATAATGTTGACTAGTCATGATGGCTCAAATGCAAAATCCAACAATCAAGCTGATGCAGTGGAGAACCCTAAACTCAAGTAAATTAAATGCGTGCACTAAATAAAAATATCCTAGAGTTCAAGTTCTAGATGTAAAGAAATACACTCTTAAAATGATGAAAAGTGAAATACACTGATGCAACCACTAGATAGAAGCAAATAGCATTTCAACTAATAAATTATCGAAATCCAAATAGTAGTTGCAAGTAATTTAACTGTTAATAATTCAACTCAAGTTAGGTTATCACCTGAGGGGTGAGTCGATCACTCCCAAACGCAAAATATCCTCTAAGATTCTTTGGAGAAATACCCACACCGTAGAGAAGAAATTACCCACAAAGTCCTGGAATAGTAGTAGTATGAAATGGAAGAAAGCTGCCTCGAACTGGGCTGGAAATGTGGGCTCGAAACACTGCTCTTCTGTTGCACGAATAGTACCAATTTCAAATTGAGGGTTGTTGAGGTAAGATTTGCTCTCAAAAAAGCTGCAAAACTTTACAAGTATCTCTGAGACTCAGCTACCAACCCACTGCTTCAAACGGAACTCAAATTGGACTTCGTATGGGCCTGACATAGACTCTCGAAGCTTGTTGTACTGTGTTGTTGACTGAGTTGGCTCAGTCGAGTCAAACTCGGTCGAGTTGATGGCAGTGGTGGTGACATTAGAGGAGATGGTGGGAGGTCGAGGATAGTGATAAGGTGGGGAGAGGGAGAAGAACAATTGATGGCAGTTGGATTGAAGGTGGGGAAGATGTACAATACTTTTTTTTTGTTATTCTACTATGAGATTTCAGTCGAATTTGAAACAATAATTTGTAATTTCTTTTGAATTTCGGAGGAAAGGATATGTATAGTAATGAATTTGATTTTTTTTTTGAGATTTTTGAAGAAATTTTGGTGAGTTTTGCTACAGTAATTTTTTTTAACAGATCTGGATTTGTTTAGGTTCTAGGATTTGTGAAGATGAAAATTAGAGAAGAAAATATTGAAGGGGATTGAAACCAGAAGCTCTAATACCAAACCATGTAATACATGATCGCAATCACCTTCAATTCTAAGAGATGAAAAAAAACTAGAGTTTTGAAGAGACCAATGAAAGAGAAACTAGGGTTTAGAGATAGAATCGGATAAATTTAGGCTTCGCACCCCTTACGCGGGCTTCACACCCTTTACACCACTGGCTTCACACTCTAATCTCAAGAATTCAAGAGTTCAAGAAATTTAATTGGAAAAAGTTTATTTATTCATTATGTACTGAATAAAGAAGTCTGTGGCCTATTTATATGCTTTACAAAAGATCGGTTCTTGGATATAACCAATGTGGTACTAAAAAACAAAATAAAGAAAACAACTACACTCAAGCTAGACTAAGGCATAAAGCAACTGGTAAACTGGTGATGTCCTCATCAATATGCTACCTCTGCCCTTCTTCTATTGAAAATATGCATGTCATCCTCTCTTGCCACACTGTCCGCATTAATGCATCATTGCCTTGACCCAATCCCATGCCAATTTCTGTTGTCCTTTCCATGCGAGGATAATGGTGTGATTGTTACTGGCTTTCCTTTAATCTTAAAAGCATGCTTGCATATCTTTCAAAAAGGTTGGATAGCATCGTGCTTACCAAACAAGTGATGGGTTGTTTCCTTCAAATCAACAAGTCACTTCTTTTCCACTGCCAATTTCTCTTTTGAAGATTACCGGTGATCAATTTATTACATATGAGAACTCACATTACTATCCTAATTAATCTTCAAAGAATCAACTGGTCTCCAGTGTGTTTTGACATTGTATAAAACTCCATTTAGAAATCTATGAAAATTTTTGCAGAGAAGAGTCTCAGAGAGTACCACCTCCAAATCATCTATTTTTTTCTCCAATGTATATGAATTAAGTAATGCGAACAATCAGAAGCTTCCTAGACTTTCTTCCTTCCTAGACTTCTATCAGTCTCGCATCCTCCAGCATTCCCCGTCCAAACTTACTGTGGGTCAACTAAAGCATTAGGATTCTGAGTTCTGAGGAATTGCAAACAATGCAGAATGGTTGGCCCGGTCCATCTTTACAAAACTACAGTGCTTCCAGTTTCACACACTTTATTGAATGCTACAATGGACTCTAAAGCCTCTTCACTTGAAGCTTTCACTGGAGCTTTCTGATTTAGATCCTCCTCCATTACATCCCTGCAATTGAAACCCTAGTCAATTTGGTGCAAATCAAGAAGTAACACTGTGCTCTCTAAGGAGTCTACTCTGAGAAATTCGTTGCTTCTTAGATTCAGCTTCCCCTTTCATTTCCTCATATAGGTGTATCCTTAATCTTCCTAGAAAAGGCTATCTCGATTCTATCATTAGTTTGCAACCTTTATTGGAGCTGGACTCCTAATCAAAACCCTAACAAAAGATCCTTTATAATATTTGCATATTGCAACTTCTGCTGCTCCTACCACCACCGCCGCCGCCACTATATCATTTGTCTTTTCTCTTCATCTGCTTTTCTCCTCCAGTTCCCTGCCTTCTATCAGACCTTTTCTGCAAATGACCTATTTAAATTGCTCGTGCTGTTATCACTTCTCTTTGTTGATCACTGCAGGGTTTATCTCATGAGACTCTGACCATATAGTGTTTACTACAAGCATAAGAGCAGCTTTCATTGCCTCTCCTCAGGGGTTTCTTTCAACTATTAGGCAGGTCTGAGCTGAGCAGTCTTTCTAGGGTATAGATGCATTCCTCCTTCGTTATATTTTCTTTTTGATCTCTCACCTCTTCCTTTTCCCTGTATTCTCCTTTTGCACCCTGTTTTTTCTTAATAGTTTTGTTTTTCTCTTGGACTTCTCTTTTCCTCCGTTTATCTCCTTGCCAGTTCAGTTATTCCCTCTATTCTTCTCTGTTTCTTTTCTCTCTTTTTTTCAGTGTTGACCAAACCGTATTTGAAGTAAAATTAACATGGTGGTGGTATATTTGTTTTCTAATACACAGTATGGTTAAACTATTAAATGTTTGATTATTGTTGGAGCAAATGTTTTATTTGTTATGCAATAGTAGGCTCCTTAAATCATTTGGCGGTCCATCTAGATGGTAGTTGCTGGCATAGCATTTAGTGGAGGCTCTAGGAGACTACCTTGTCTTCATGGCAATACTGATGTCTTTTATATTCTTTTCGTGATAATCTTTTGAACACACTTCTCAAAGTACTGTTAGTTTCCTCTTGTGGGAAACCTCCCCTGTTTTCTTGCCCCTCTGAATTCGCTAATAGCACCATATGTGATCAGTGATAGATTTCATCCCAATTCTGGTTTGAATCATACCATCTCATATTTCTATGGCCTAAACACCAAAATCTGGTAATAATGTCATCATCTGTGAGGATAGGTAGTCCTTTATATTCAGATTACTTTCAATTTTAACTTTATATTCAGTCCAAAAGTTACATGCATCATGCTGTGGTTCTAACAATTACTTATCAGAGTTTCTGTGTATGATAAACAGTGTCTGTGAAAGGATGTGTGTCTACAGATCACAGGACATAGAACTAGTTCAAGCGGTCAGGCATAGGCGCTATGTTGGGTCCATTTATTAAATTCTCGTGCTTGGGCCCAGGCTTATGGCCCATTGTATCTTCATTTCATTTACTTATTTGTTTTTGGCATGGTTGATGCAAGACTGATCAATTCATAATTTGAACACCATAACAAATTTGTCATATTTATTAAAAGCATGAGCAATTGATTGGCATGGAGTTCATTATTTTACTACTGCGGTTACTGTTAAAACTTGTTATATCTACGACTGTATGCATTTGTTGAGGACACAAATCTTCACGATTGGATATGAGCCATATGGTCAGTTTGTATTTTGAATTTAGCTTCAATTTAGCCCTGCCCCAAGCCAAAAGAAAGCCTAATACTCGAGTTGACTCAGGATTGTCAATGTATGATCTTCTTAAAGAACACCAGTCGGAGGTTTTGGGTATATCTAATTAGGTTCTTTGAGGGCCGTGCTATGCTAGGTTTAAAAGAATATTATGGAAAGATTATAAAGATATCCTGGTGTACATCTTCTTTCTTTTTCATGTTTTTTCTCTTTTGGCAACATTGTGGACTTTTTTAAAGAGTGAGAGATCTGTTATTTCTTCTATGGGGGAAAACAGATTTCAGGATATCCGAAGTGCCTTTTAGTGGTTTGAAAAGTATGGCTATCCATGTCACGATTAGTATTTGTTCGTGTCACCAGTTGCTCGATTCCTGCATTAGATCCCTGCAACTCTTTGCCCAAAACACTTGTGTTGCTTGTCCGTCTCATATTTATCCCCAAGGAGACAAATTACATTTCTCAGTTGTATGATGCTTATTTTGCGGCAAGCTTGTTTTGAATTTTATTATATGTTCAAGAAATGTTTTCAGAATCTGTATTGATTTATGGAAATTTTCAGACGCTCAGAGAGAAGCATTCCGGCCCAAATGTATCGCCATTTTTGAGTTTATGAATGAAGAAACGCAATCAAATTTCTGATAGACCAGATATCAGAGAGCAGCAATCACCACCAAAGTTCAAGAAGATTCATACGAGGATATGGTCAGTGGTTTTTTTAAGACAACGGTCATCAAAAGTAAGCTCTTTTTTATTCCCCCCTTGTAATCTTGAGTCCTCTTTTAATTATCGACTTTCTAGTGGAACTAATTGGCTTTAGTAGAATATGAGATCTTTTCAGGCACAAATTGTAAATCCGGAGTGTATTGAGACAAAAATTCAGATGGATAGAGATATGAGTGTACCATTGACCAGATTGCTTAAAGAATAATTGCTAGTTTGTTTTGCAGAGATGTATTGGTGTGTGTCATTATTTGATCCCCGCTCATGGTTCATTATCTTCTATAAAACTGCGATTTTGGAGCTTGAAAGGGTGTGTGTGTGTATTTTATTTGATCTAGTGTCTCAACAGCAAGTCCGAAAAACCATTTATTTGGTAAAGGGTATACTTTTATATTAGGTTAAATTACACTTTAATACCCTAAAGTTTCACAGATATTGCATTTAAATACCTTATTGATTTCTTTGTTGCACATACATATCTTATAGTATTATCTCTTAGCACTTTGACACCTTCTAATTAGCCTATTTTTACAATATTCTCATGTGAAAAATTTGTGACTTGTTTGGACAATGATACCCTCTCTTTCATCTTTATTCTTTGAACTTTATCTATCCCATTTCTCAAAAGCCATGTTTTTAACACATTTTATTATTCTTCTTCTTTGATATTTTCTTCGAGAATTATCGCCCTAAATCACTTTAAAAAATAATTTTAGGACAATTTGAAATCATATATAGCTTCTTTCGGATTAATTTGGAGAAATTTCAAAACCATCATAAAGTTATAAATAAAAATTATCCTTTTTGGAATCATCATGTGTCACCTCTTCTTGAAGAAATTTTAATCATATTTTTGTCATGTTGTGTTTCTTTGGAAACTAGAGTTTAGAACTTAAACTTTGACATTAAAATAGAATTGGAAGATGTGAATAATTTTATCCTTTTAGCTCTATTATTAACATGTGATTGCATTTTCTTGGGAAAAAAAAACTATGGGATATTTATGTGCAGTAAAAAGAACAATAAGATATTTAAGTGCAATATTCTTGAAACTTTAGGGTATTAAAGTGCAATTTAACCTTTATATTAACTACTAAACGATTGAAAAAAAAGAAAAAAAATAAAAAAAAAGAACTAATCTCCAAAAGGGAATCCATGTAAATGGATCTGATTTCATGAATCTTATATGTATACTTCAACAGCCAAATCCATCTAAAAGGATAAAATTACCATATATATGTAATTGTCTCTACTGTATCATAAAATTTGTACATGTAAAATATGTCATAGAAGTTGACGAGTACAGTTTTAAATGAGTTTCAGGTTGAAGTCTATAACTACTTAATTTTATTACGAAGGTAAGAAAATTGAAGAGTGAAAAATAAATATGAAGGAACTAGGAAGTTGTATATCTATGATACTCAGTGCTCTTGCCTACAATAGTACTAGTTTCTTTAGTTTGGTAGTCAAATAATAGAATCTATATTCAGACATGGGAGGTACCAACATTATTTTTTTAAGACCTGTTCATGAACATAGTTCTAAAAAACTTCAGACAACAAAGTATTTGTTTTGTATGCTCAATTTTTTGACCTTCTACATTTTTTGAAATTGAAGCTAGCAGACAGAAATGTCATCTCCAAATAATTTGAACGTTATCACATCTGATAAGAACTCGGAGAAAATTACTCATAAAGATTAAAGTTTGAGATTTGTTTGTTTTGATATCAATGATTAGGAAATAAAAAAATTAGGAAAAAAACTTTTGTTTTTCTTTTGTTTTTCCTTCTCTATTTCCTTTAATAAACAGAAACTAACAAACAAACATTCATCAAAACCTCATCACACATCAATAATCTTCCCTATGTTGGGATCTTCTTGCCCATCTCACCGTAGCGGCTGCTCCTTTCCTCTCTTCTCCTCCTGTAATCAACTCATACAAATGCTCGTAGTCAGGCTCCTCTATCGCATCCCACTCCATCTGGCTCTTCGTATGCAGACTTGCAGTCATCGTCAATTTAGCCTCAACATTGCATTCAACTAAGTACAGCCGGGGAGGGAGCAGAGGGTGAGGAGTTGGCAGCGCAGGAGCGTGTGACGTTACCTTGCTCGCTCTTGATGACGGCAATGCACACTGCGCCAGCAGCCAAGGCGAGGGAACGAGAACAAAGACTGGGGACGTTGATGGTTTTGTACAGGATGAGGGCTTCTTTGCCGCGGACTTGGTTCTGGTAGAGGGGAATGTAGGTCACTGTGAAGAAGGTGGTGCCGATGAGAGAGGTCAAAAACTTGACGATGAGTTTGTGTTGAGAGAGAGAGAGAGAGAGAGAGAGTTGAGTCACATAAGAAATCCACATTTTGAGGGCAATAATAATAAAGATCTTTTGAAATAGTTAATGCTTTCTTAACATTTTTGATAAACAGATAACTTTTAAGAAACTCAATCTATAAAGAGTGCCAACACTTGAAATTCCTCTTTACTTCATAGGGTTACTCTACAGGAGCCAAGAACTGTCTGAAGCCTTAAAAATTTAATACAGAAGGCGATTTGAGAAAAGTATAAAAGTGTATCCTGCAAGCCTGCATTCTGCAAGCAGTCCTGAGGATATTTGATCATGCAAAAGCTTATAACCTGCAACGACTAAAGTGACAGATTGCTGTGACTAACAAAGAGATGGCAATGAGATCGACAAATGTGAAAGATGAATTGATTGCAAAACTGACAGATTGCTGCCCCATCACTAACAGAGATGGCAATCAGTCGACAAATGAAAGATGCAATAATTGCCAGGAGACAGCTTATCTTGAATGTGAAGATACTCGGCTCTGGAGCAAGAGGCGAACAAACGAAATCGAGTTACCACACAACAGATGGGAAATCAATGTCAGACAATGAAATATCTACAGTTTCAAAGCATAAATGGCTTCTTGCCCTATTAACAACGATGAATCTTACAAAATGTATAAACAATTACATGAAAGTTTAGTATTTTGTTACATGAATGCACTGCAGGTTCTTCAATGGCAATGGCTTTTATTATACAACAATTTGAAGTTTTCAATAGATGAGACACAGCTTCCTATAAAATTCCAGATCATGGGAAGAAATGAACCATGTGATAATGTACAAAAATTTCAGGGGCCGGAAAGGCCCCAGGTTCTTACGAATAGCAGTCAGTGTACCATATGCAGTCAATCATGGGTAGGGATCCCATGTTGTTGAAACCACTCCGGCATGTGAAATTTTTCGTACAATGCAGGCCGCACATCCTTCTGGAGCGAGAGGTGCTTTAGAAGAGGAAGGAGAACTTCCATGAGCTGTCATGATACAGATGGATAAGAAGTCAGTATGCATGAATTTGATTCCCAGCCGAAGAAAACAGTTAACATGTATAAAATTATTATTATTATTATAATTATTTAACTTCGTATTTTTTACCTGCTCATCACATGGCTGTCCAGCAGAAAACGGGACGCAGGGGATTCCATTTAATGGTTGCAGTAAGAAACTGAACGGATTGTTGTCAACAATAACAATACGGCATAGATCTTCTGAAAGGCACGAAAGATCTTTCACATGTTCTCGATACTCCCTGATTTAAAGAACACTTGGACGTTTTAAATCATGCTAAATAGTCTGGATAACAAAAGTCTAGCCCTAGGTAGTACTTATTCAGCAAGTTTTTTGCCAAGACATAATAACGTGAAAATATACTCCTGGCAAACAAACAACACGAAAATATAAAAGCATTGTGAGGGTCAGCAGACAGAATTATTTTGAAGTCGCAAACTTGTGAATTCTAAACAAGGCGAAGGCGAACGAAAAGGCATTTATGAGTTAGCTTTGTATATTCGGGTTAGGTACTTGAAGCACATGTGGTATATGCAAGTGTAAGCTAGAAATAGGCCAATTCTGAAGAAATGGAAAGGAGTGATATCTAGCTTTAGATGATGGTGACCACTGCACCAGTTACCATGGACTTCATAACCTTACCAAATCAACTAACTTTATGTTTTAATATATAATATTAAAAATGAAAAAGAATTAAAATCATTGGTGGTACATCTACATCACATATATTTGTCACAGACTCTTCTATTGTACAGCTGTGTCATGTCGGACACCGCATCGAACACAACATATGTATTTTTTAGAATTTGTTTGGTGTTTTGAGTCATGTATAGTCATGGTCGTGTCTCCATGTCTATGTGTTCGTGCTTCTTATTATATATCACTCGGAAGTCCTTCACACTAAATGAAGTTGAAGTAGCGAGTCTATTCAGCAGATAACACTAAAGTTTGGTATACAAAGCATAGAAAGAATCCACTACCAAACAGGCAAATTGAAATTGAGACAAGTTGACATGACAATTTGTTAGAAAGTAGAATACAGTGATATATCCATATGACTATAGATCTATATAATGATGATGATGAAAACATTGACAATGATAATAATAAGAGGGAGTAAGAATAGATGTGTAAATTTACATGCATGCCAAAACTTAACCTTACATACATTTTTATACGTTTGTATAAAGAAAAAGGCCTTTATTCTTCAACTGTGTGCAGAACAGCTTAACATATCATCCTCTCTACATATCAAAATATAAAATACAAATAGTTTTATACAATTCACTATTTTGACAAGTTATTTTCACTAAATATAGTATTTAATACATAGATGAAAATGAAAAGTATCTCCCTTGTAATGAGCGTAAAGCAAGTTTTTGATAAGAACAAATATTTTCTTCTCTCTATAAGATCTCTCACCTTTCTCACAAGAGTACAAAAACAAAATATTTTCTTCTCTATTTACAATTTCTCCGCATAGTTTTGCTCTCACTTGATACAACACTCTCTCTAACAGATATTTGTGGCCCTTCTCGTAGTTCAAATAGAAGCATGGTTCAAAGTCTCGGTCTCTCGGCCGCCGACTCGGCCGGCACCGAGACGGATCGGTCTCGGCGACTCGGATCGGACTCGGGCGATACGCAAAAAACGCTACATAGAGCGCCAAAAAAATTATGAAAAAATCATGACAAATCATAAAAAAATGTAAACATCCAAATTCATGCATCACATATTCAAAACATATCACCTAACACTCAAAACATAACGTGAAAGCATAAATACAAGCGTCGTCGGTAGAAAAATATCAAAATACATGCATAATATAGTAAATTGCACAAATAATTCATAAGTACCTGCTAATATAGTCATTTTCACATTGAATTACGAGGAGGCTCCAAATCATCATTATCATCTGGCCCGCGATAAGTATAGAAACCAGGCATATAGTTTCCATAAGGATAATGATATGTTTGTGGGTGAGATCTTGTAGGCTGAGATGATTAGCCAGAGGATCCACTATCAGAGTAATATGGCGGTAAGGGTTGTGCAATATCAGCTCCATGGTGATAATACCCAAAACCTCGATATTCAGTGCTGCTAGTAGAGTATTCACCAGTGCTAGAATAATCAGTGCCAGAATATTGGCCAGATGTCAAACCCAACCCCTGTAAATGGCCTTCAAGACTATGATGACCATGTGAGTAGTTATCATGTCCACTCGAATAATCGCTAGAACTGAATTCGACCAACCGATCCAAATGCCTACGCTGCTGTGAAATCCCCCCCCGGCCTCCATGATCTGTATCTTGTGTGGCATAATATTGTGAATCCCATGTTAAAGCATCATCTCGTTGGCTTCCACCAACACCATGAGTCTCTTCAACATTACCACCATCACCACCATCACCACCATCACTGCCGCCATCACCCTCACCACCATCACCCTCACCACCATCATCGCCACCCCACCATCACCGCTGTCATCATCACCCATCGCCATCACCTCATCACCGCCACTTTCGTCAGTATGACGAATACCTTCATCTAACCAACCTAAGTCATCTGGTGGTAACATCGGCTGTTCTCCCTCACGGATCCACTCATCCAAAATATCATCATCATTGAAAATATTGTTCAGATCAATTGGGTTGTAATAATCATCAGTGTCGCTTTTGCATGTCAAGTTTCTTACTCGCAACCGCATATTGTAATGCACATATACTAGTTTATGCAACTTTTTCATTGCCAACCGGTTGCGCAGTTTTGTATGAATTAGTGACCACGTGCTCCAATTTCTTTCACAACCCGATGAAGAACATGTTTGGCTTAAGACTTTGATGGCAATTTTCTACAGATTGGGAGCTTCTTCGCCATAATTAATCCACCAATCAGCTGGAAGAGATTGTTGCACTGCTCTTCTAGTTAGTGAGCTTCCAAATTCTCCAACTCCATCCACAAATAATTTTATCTGTGAGAATACACATCACAAGTGTTAATCGATGAAATAAATAAATTATTATTACCTCATTAATAGCTCTTGCTTGTTTAGTCAAATATGGCTCCAATCTTTTAATGACCTCCTTTAATCCATATCTCACTTCTGGATGTGTAGAAAATTTTTTTGAATATTGGAGTGCTGGATTTAAAAAATATGCTGCAATAATGTAAGCAAACGATTGTTATGATATGACAGTTTCAATTTCTAGTCAACAAATATGATTTCTAGGCAATGAATTACCAGCAGCATGCAAGTGTCTATGCAATTGTCCCTCCCATCTTCTATCAATGATGTCCCAGTACTTCTTCCAGTTCTTATTTGAGGCCTTTATAGCCAATTTTGCTCTATCTATAGCTTCATATATAATAGATAGTGTAGTTTCTTGTCCTGGTCCACTATCTTCAAGACTCTAACAAGAGGATCCATAATGTTTTGGACCTCTCTTGCCTTCTTCTAAAACCGATCAGTCAGAATGAGATTAGCAACCTTATCTCGCACACTTTCTCTTCTACTCCTTTCCTTGTTGAATTCACGCCATTCGGTAGTCGTGCACATTCTTTTCAAATCTTGCTCATAGCGAATAAGCCTTTCAATAGAATAAAAACTCGTGGCAAACCGTGTTATACCTGGTCTCAACAAATCTCTATCTTTGGTATATAGCTTCATTAAATTCACCACTTTGAGGCTATTGTAATGAATGATGTGATCACCTTAGCATCATCCAATGTCTCCTTGACTGATTTCAAAGAGCCAATATCTTCAAGCATCAAATCAATGCAATGTGCTGCACAGGGAGACCAAAACAAATGTTTTCTCTTCTCCATCAACATATGACCAGCTGCTTTGAAACTTGCCTCATTATCTGTTACAACCTGCACGATATTTTCTTCGCCAACTTCATCAACAACTTTATCCATTAGCGAGAATATATACTCAGCAGTCTTCGAGATATTAGTGGTATCAACAGAAGTATGGTAGATCATGCTTCTATCACAATAAATCATGAATTAACAATATGCTTTCTATTATGAGAACTCCATCCATCACACATGATCGTGCAACCATACTGCGGCCATTTTGTTTTTATTGAAGCAATATATACTCCAATTCTTTCACTTCCTCCTCTAAATAGAGATTGCCAATCTGGTACCCTGTAGGGCCTTTTACACCTGAACCTGCCTCCGCAATAGTATTAATAATGGCTTGGTAGTAAGGCCACTATCAGCTGCATTGAATGGTATTGCATTGTAATGAAAGAACTTCGCCACGGATTTCCCAACTTTTTTCATATTCTCAGTTGAGAACATGCTTTTGATTGATTTCTGTTTTGTTGGGAACATGTAAGGATCAATACCACGAGCTGAAATTTCAGCTTCTCTCATAGTCATACTCCGACGCAATCCACGGTTACTCCCTGATCCTGAAGGCTGTGAACTACTGCCACCAATATCAACTCCTTCTGCCGATCTCCAAGCCATTTCACGACTTTCTTTCATGGCTTGTTTCAGTTGTCTTCTTTCAACTCCTTCTAAACCACCAACTTCTTCAATTTCAATATCAGAATCTTCTTCGGTCACATCATAGAAATCTTCCTCACTTAAAGATCTCATAAGTCGGTCTTTTTTAGATTTAATGGCCGCTCTTTCTTTGCTACCTTCAGAAAGATGTCGTCTCATTATTTGAGATATCTCTTTTGATACTCGCAAGCATCCTTCCACCACCTGACCGAGTACATGTTCTATATGCTACTTCAATCTAGTGATACCACCATGGACTTGTTTCCCACAATAATTGCACTTCACAAGTTTTCTACTTCCACCAACAGGGGTACCATGTTCCCATCCAATATCGCGTTGCTTTGGAGCCATACTGAAATTTAAAAAAATTATCTGTTAAATTAAATTAAATTAAAATTAACTAAATTAAAAAACATTAAATTAAACTCAATTAAATGAAACTACATTAAATTAAACTAAACTAGTTTATACTAGATTAAGCAACACTAACTTAATTACCTAACTTCAATAAAATTATTAAATTACCTAACTTAATTACAAAACTTTATTAAATTAAATTAACCTAAATTAAGTTAACTAAACTAATTTAAATTAAATTCAATTCAATTAAATGAAACTACATTAAATTAACTAAACTAGTTTATACTAGATTAACCTACACTAACTTAATTACCTAACTTCAATAAAATTATTAAATTACCTAACGTAATTACAAAATTTTATTAGATTAAATTAACCTAAATTAAGTTAAATTAACTTTACCTAAACTAAACTAAATTAAATGACATTAAATGCAAATTAATTAGAGAGAGAGGAACAGAGAGAGGGAGAGAGACGGAGACAGAGGAGAGAGAGGGAACACAGTGGAGGAGAGAGAGACGGAGAGAGAGAGGGACAGAGAGAGACAGAGAGAGACTGACAGGGAGAGGGAGAGAGAGAGACAGAGAGTGGGAGAGAGACTGAGAGGGAGAGGGAGAGAGAGACAGAGAGAGAGATACAGAGTGAGAGAGAGTCCAACAGAGAGAGAGATACAGAGTGGGAGAGAGATACAGAGGGAGAGAGAGAGAGAGATAGAGTCCGACAGAGAGAGAGAGAGACAGAGAGAGAGTCGCTGCGGAGAGAGAGAGCCGGGAGAGAGTCACTGCGGAGAGGGGGGAGAGAGAGAGATAGAGCGCGCGCGCCGCTGCGGGGAGAGAGACAGAGAAAGAGAGGGAGAGAGCACAGCGAGAGGGAGAGAGAGACTGAGAGGGAGAGAGGGGAGAACATGCCTGCAGGCGACGGCTACGGCGGGGGACGGCGAGGGCGTCGCGGGGGGGGACGGCGAGCGCGAGAGAGAGAGAGAGAGATCAGATCTGATCTCTCTCTCTCTCCCTCATCGCGTTTTTAAGGGCGCAGTCACGGGGTCCGAGTCGGCCCGGATCGGGTCCGACTCGGACCCGATCCGGCCGACTCGGCGATACTTACCTGACTCGGGCCTCCGAGTTGAACCGGAGGGGGCCGAGTCGGATACGACTCGGCCGAGATTTTGATCCCTGAATAGAAGTCCTTATCATAATCACTTCTAAATTTGAATTAGTATCCAGATCATGGTTTAAAATCTTGTATTGATATCGGCCCATAAATTTCAGAATTTATTATCATCAAACTCGGCCGTCAATACAGGATCGGGCATACCGGCAATTTCGGCCCCAATATTATAACGTATAATATCATATCAAGTACCTCAAAATCCGATAGGATATTGCGGACATATATCGGAAACAGCCGATCTAATCTTATCCTCCATGAACCGGCATTTAGAAAGGATCCGTACAATTTTCAAACCAACCTGAATTCCAAATATCCATGTATTATGAATCCATTAATCCAAGTAAAATCTCAAACTTTGCACCACCCTGTTCATAGTCTGAATCATACTAGCTCTACGAGTTAATTCTTATTCTTGTCGAATTCAATAGTTGGTGTCTAATCAATTGCAGTTTGAATGCCAAACACCATATCATCATGGCTATGTTAAAGCCATATGCACCTTGTCCAAATCCTTCTTATGTTGTTTTGAATGCAAGCCACTAAAACAACACCTTTAAGCGAAGAAATCATGACAGTGAGACAGTCACAATCTCTTTAGAACATAATGTCCAATACTCCCAGGAGCCATCGCCAATTGACCATCCTAACACTCAACACACCTATATAGACAGAAAATCTTTTGTATGGTTTCAACGTCAACGTAAGTTCTCAATTTGACTGACCTACCATGGTTTTGCTCCCTCAGGCCTCAGGATTTGAACTCAAATGTTCAACTGAATAGAACAATTAATTTTGCTATTTACCTAAATGTTTCAGAAAACTATCAAGAATGGGATTTATAGGGGACAAAATTATAATAGCTATAATTCATTCATTTAAAATTTACTTCAGGATAGGATTCTCCTTAGTCTGTGCTAGATGTCTAAGATGAATTGATAAACATGAGCACTTGTCACAAGACAATCTCTCAGTACCAAGAACCCAAGGCAGTCATTCAATAGGCAGGGCTCGATGTCACATTGAAAAGTACTGATGAGATGAAAGCATTAAACACATTTCTTTGGATTAAGACAAAATTAAGGAGATGACATGCCAAAGAGAGAGCTTATGAGTTACAGGTAACATTGAGATTCCCACTCGTGTTACAAATTACTCCAAACCATGACTCGATCAGCATCATCACCATATCACCAAGACTTTTCCCATCAAATGAGGTCATATATGAAGCATGATTATAACGATGAAGCTCCCTAAAGAACTAAGTTTTTACAAGCGGTTTTTCAGCATAACATCAACCCCTCTATGAACTCCTGCCAGATGCCGGTCAAGGCAACTATAGGCAATAGAGGTTCATGCAATGAAAGCCAATCATGAAAATCTAGCAACAGACAAAAAGCTACCTAGTCTTTTCAGTACAAGTAAATCCAGATTTTTGGGTTGCGTGTCAGAACCCGTTGGGACTAAAAAGAATATTTCACGGTGACAAACATTAGTATGTTTTTAACTTAACTAGACTTTTATGCACTTTGACTATAAGCATCAGAAACAACATGGAGCTGAAGCAGAAAACTTGAAGTGATTAGAGCAAAATTAGATTACAGACTGTAATGTGATTAGGCTTTGTAAGATACTGGGAATACTAGAAGAATCTTCTACAGAACCATCACCATCATTTTGTGTGAATGCAACGGTTTTGGGTTATGAAAAACAAAATGCAACGGATTGACTAGTCAATAGAAGAACTCTTCTTCCAAAGCGC
>JAVJIF010024170.1:0-44788 GCA_038442645.1 Agave tequilana
ATATATATATATATATATAGGTATAGGTATATATATATTTATATATAATAGTAGCCATGTTCTTGCATTGTTGTTATCATTAGTGCGTATCAATTGCATGTTAAAACTCTGCATTAGCGTTGGTAAGTGTTGGTAAACTTGTAAGACTGTTGGTAAGCACACTAAGTGAATAGGGTGTTCCAAAGCATAGTGTTCCCGTGTTCCCGTTAAGACTAGAGTTGCAGCATACATTTGATCATGCATTAATTATGGCTAACATTATAAGAAGAATTCTTCTAGGTTCCAATTCATCCTCAGGCTCAACTAAGAAGATAGTAAGAAGTAGGGAAGACATAATTCATGAGGACTATTTAGAATGGAAAATTTCAAATGACAAATTAGAAAACATCTATAGTATAGGAACATTTGACTTCAAACATCATACGCAATTAAAATTCATGAAGAACATTCAATATTCAGAATAAATTTCAAACCATTCCATTATTATCCACCTTGGTATTACAAGAATTTCTAAGAAAGGATTTCGTTACATACATTTTGGCCTAATACAGGTAGCCATTAAACCCTTAGTCATACAGGTGTAGATATTCCTGTGTATACAGCCTTAAGAGACAAAAGAATAAAAAGATACAAGTCGTCTATTTTGTCTATGATTCAAACAAATATATGTAATGGTCCAGTCTATTTCAATTGTATGCCTAACTACTCTGTATCATTAACAGATCTATTATTCTTAAATTCATTAATCTTAGACATTCATTTACAAGGTGACGAATTTGAAAAATTTCTGAACAAGTAGCAGTTATGTATAAACTATATTTCAAATTAATGAACTCTAATATGAACCCTAAATTCAAAATGATGAATACCTCTCACAAGAAGAAACTGTCTTACTTCAAATTGAAACTGAACATTCAAAAACTTTGTCCCAGAAGATTACAGTGGAATGAAATCAGAATTCTAGAGGAATTTAGGATTGAAAATCCTCAAACTCCTTGAGACATAGATAAAACAGAAATTTCTGATATTATTGAAGAAAATGATGGAACGGTATTAATACGATTTAATTCGCTGAAAAGAATACCTTCACCTCTTTCAGGTATCCTGGATCTAGTAGGAGGTCATGCTCGATTATTCATTACAACAGCCCATTAAAGTATTTCATAAAATCTCTCTTCCAGAAATGGATCAGGGAAATTATTCTCCGACATCATCACCGATGAAAGGAGACTTTAGTAGTGAGATTAATGTCATACTAGTGATAACCATTCTTATAATAGTTTTGAATTAATGAAGACTTCAGAGAAGAATCCGAATATTTTAATTGGTTCTCAGAATTTGATAAAACTTATCAGGAATATTAATAAAAGAATGGATCACTGATATAGAAAAACATAAAATTAATTTTACTTCGAAATATGGATAGAATATTATTTAATAAAACAGGGCATTTAAACCCGTACAACCAATCTCAAATCAATGTTCAAACTAGTTTATATAAAAAATGGAAATTATCCGACGGTCAAACAGTAACTTCTATCTATCCCCATTGCATCTATTAAAATTACTACTAAAGAAGGAGACATTACTGCCTCACCCTTTAAAAAGGGAAAAGATAATAATAAACCGGTTAACATTGAGACATTAGAAAATATATCATCAAAATAATTATTCAAATCAAATGCTGCACACGATAGCACAACAAATAGATTCTTTATCAACTGAAATTAAAGGAGTACACCAAGAGTCCAGTCCTAAATTTCCACAAAGTTATTCAGCATCACATTTTCAACTAACTAATATACCAATTGAATTTGAAGAAAAAATTCAACCACTAAACTTACTAGGACAAATAACTCAAGCTCTAGAAAAAATTAATAAAGATATTCCAAGCACATCAAAGATAAATACGATTGAAGAACAAAATGCAACAGAATCTGAATCTGCTGAAGACTCTTCAGCCTCAGACATTCCTTATACAACAAATTATCAAATAGAAGATGATATTCAGGAACAGATCAAGATTTAGAAATTAATAGAATTCATTGAAACAAGCAGCATAACAATTCATACAAAAATTATTGGCGTAAAGGAAAACTAGGAATTATCTCTAGGCCAACCCTTTCAGATATTCATATGAAGAACGAGCAATATTCAAGTCAAGTTACGATGGTACTGTCAGTTTATGAATGGAATATTGATGGAAAAAGTGAATATGAATATTAAACACTTTACAGGAATTGGTATGGCAGTAACTGCCTACAAAACAAACCGACTACAAGAACAAAATGCAACTGTTTTACATTGTCCCGGATTCACTGGTCAATTAAAATATTGATGGGATAACTCATTGACCCTAGAAGACAGACAAACTATTTTAAATCACGAAATAGAAGTAGAAGATGCTCAGGGAACAATTACTAGGAGAAACGATTCTACTAGTTTTCTCATCGTCACAATAGCAACACATTTTGTAGGAAACCCTGCAGAGAGAATTAGGATCTTCAAAAATATTCCTTACTAACCTTCGATGTCCAACCGTTTCTGATTTTCGATGGTACAAAGATATGTTTCTAACTCATGGTGTTAAACGGTCCGATTCAATCAAATCTTTTTCGAAAGAAAAATTTATTACAGGTCTACCCATTTATTTTCACAACGAGTTTTCACCAGTATTAAAAAGGCCATGGGAATTGAAGATGATAATATTGATTTTAGTACTATTACATACGGTCAAATTATTTGCATTCGTTAAAAAGGAAGCACTACTAGCCTATCAGGATTAAAATTTCAGCCAAATACGTAAATAACGAAAAGAAATGGGCCCTTGCTGTGAAGCATTTGGCATCACAGGAATAAAGCTCCCTCAATAGAAAAAAAAACACAACAAAAAATGATTCCTTATAAAAAGCATAAGCCAAAGAAATACAAATATTCTCGAAAACATTCAACGAAGATTATTATCAATCTAAAAGAATTACTTGTTATAAATGTTTGCAAACCTGGTCAATCGCAAGTAAATATAAAATTAAAAGGTAAAAATAGAATTAATGAAATCATAGACAATCTATCAGATTAGCTTCAAACATAAAAGAAGAATTTAAAGAAAAATTAAAACTCTATTCTGAAATTAATAAAATATCTGAAGATGATGGATTTTACTATTCTTCAAGTTCTAGTGACCATACGTGTACATGTAAACAAATTAATATGATTAATACAAGAAACGCTCTAAATTACCTAAGACAAAAAATTTAAAAAAAGATTCAAAAGAATTGATATTCGATATGATACAATAGATTGCAGACCCGGAAAAACAAAAGGAACATTTAGAAAAATTAAAACCCTAATAATCAATGAAGAAGACAATACGTATAAACTATTCAACCTTTTAGTATCTCAAAACTTTTTGAGACCTTCCCATAAATACAACCTTGAAGCCCCAACCAAATAGCATTCATGAACTTCGAACAGAAATAAAATTATTAAAAGAAGAAATTAAGAATATTAAAGAAAATTTAAGCCAATAGAACAAAAATTTAGCATACGAAACCCAATGTGCCTTTTCAGATTCAACTCGATAAAGGAAAAGAATTGCAACCATATCGGAAGAAGAGTTACCTTTCTCATTAAACGAAATCACCATTTCAACCACTGAACCCTCCGACTCTAACTTCATTTCAACTATTAAGGGATTCACATATCAGAAATGGTTTGTATTCATAAATTACAATTCACAATTCTAAATTCACAATATTCATAGGGGACCATAACACCATCAATAGATCAATAGAATTTGCAAACAAATTTCCCGATGAATTAAGATAAAACCCAGTTATAAAGATTTTAGGATGTTAAATTATGTATCTGATTTCATCCCAAAATACGAATAATTGTGCACCACTATTTCAAAGACTCCAAAAATCCACCAGCATGGTCTGATAAGCATACTCAAATAGTCAAACAAATTAAAGAGAAAGTCATTCATTACCATGTCTATGCATTCCTCATCCTCATGCATTCATGATAGTTGAAACAGATGCATCGGATATAGGATATGGGTGCATACTGAAACAAAGATTTCACAAACATCTCATGAGCAACTGGTTAGATTTCATTCTGGTGTATGGCTCGGTCCTCAAAAATCTTACTCAACCATCAAAAAGGAATTCTTTCCATGTTCAATGTATTTCTAATTCCAAGATGATCTTCTGAATAAAAAATTCCTTCTCCGAATTGATGTCAATCGCTAAATTTATTCTTGAAAAGATTTTCAAAATATTGCATCTAAGAAATTATTGCTAGATGGCAATCCATTCCTTTCTATATTTTTGATTTTGATATAGAGTATCTAAAGGTTCAAATAATTTCTTACCGATTCCTAACTCGTGAATTCTTAAACCACAAATTCAAAATGAGTACGACAAAGGCAATCTCCGATTCAAAAGACCGTCAATTCCAAAGACTATGAAATAAATCTCATCACTTTCATCCTCGCCTATTCAAGTCCCAATAAATTCAAGTCTTAGGTAATTTTCCTCCTCTTCTTTATGCCATGACTCTTCAAACGCCTTCTGCAAAATTCAAAACACATCACGCCCTTAGTCACATCTGATTCATCTCCTTATTTCACCAAAGGATCCAGAACATCTACTCCTTACACCTTTACTGAAATTCTGATTACAAACCCTCTCCTCATTTGTTATAAAATCCTACCTTCTGGTTGTCAATGGATTCCAGACGCCCCCTCAAAACTCACGATATTATGAACTTGTTCTCGTTGACTCTGGCTCTATTGAGCTATATCATTCTATGGACAAAAACAATCCCGACAATCTCTTATTTAAAATGCATCATCAAAAGAGTAATCAACTGCAGAATGGGCATCCTATGCTACAATGAAGGATTTTATAGTCACTTACATTCCAAAGGTTACTCCTATCATGATTATCGGATAGCCTGGTATCGCGCATTCCTCTACAGACCATTTGATCATTCATGGTTTTTTACCTTTCATTCAACTGTCAAGAAGATTTTCCAATTTGGTTCTATGAGTTGGCATTCATACGGACCCACAACAGATATTCTGCCACCACAATACTCAAAGGCTTCAATCCCTACCTACTCAAATCCAAAGGACTACACTATGTCAAGACAATATAGTTCTACAGAGAATTCAGGTTCCATGGATTTTCTGTTAGAGTTACAGAGTTGCTTCAACATTATAGTATTGCCGACAAATTTCCTATGAGTCTCTTCCGAGAATTCAAAATTAAATGGTGGGACAAATTTAATCAAGCTCTCTGTTTGGACACAACATTACTGAATCCTCGCCACCGGCGAAAAACTCCAACATCATATTCAACAAAATTATCAAGCAAACGGATCCTTCACTACTCCAAAATCTAACTCCAAAACCCCAGTTCAACTCCCAGACGACTCTGAATCAGAAGACGAATTCCAACAGTTTCTTACAATTCCAAAATTTAAGAAGATGCAGAAGCAACTCAACCGTTCCCGGTAAACTCCACGACATCCTCACCTCCACCGATCCCATCGGTGGCCAAGATCCCTTTGATATGTAAGAGAGAGAGAGAGAGAAGAAAGAGACACTTTTCTGCAGATTCCACCATCAGAAGACAGAAGACAAAGCATTCATCACACAAGAAGACAAAATACTATCACTCATCACAAGACGACAAAAGCAGACATCATCTCCAGCTCAAAAGCATCAGCCGATTCGACAGCATCGCCAGATCAAAGCAAAAGAAGAAAATGACAACGCTCTTATCTTTCCAGCTCAAAAGAAAATCCACTCACCGGCAATAATTCAAAAACGATAGAGGAGACTTGAACGGAAAGTAATTCCTTACATCAAAGAACTGACGCACTCGCCCAAAAGCAGATGCCTTCAAGAAGGACAGCTCATCCCTCAATCATGTTAGGACAGCTCATTGTTGGCCCATGGCCTTCCACTCTAGTTTTGATGATGATCAAAACTCATGTAGTTTGTTTACTAATATTCTTGTGTTTCTAAGTTTCAGATCATTAACAGGATATTAGTTGGTGATTAGCTTCAACAGATGATTAGAAGCTATTCATGATGATTCCGTTGCCAAAGCTAAAGATCATACCTTTGCACTTGGAGAATCAAGGAGTTTGGAGAAAGCCTACTTGAAATGAAGATCGTCAAGAAGACTTAGGTATCCTAGTTTAGATAGAGTTTTTAGATCCTTTGTAAAGCTTAGTTTAGTTGATATGCTCAAGTGCACAAAACACACACGTTTTATGATTTGATATTTGGTTTTTATGAATAGTTGATCAAAACAAGTTTCATATGTTATTGTATAGTAGATGTTTTCTATTTATACATACATGCCTTAACTTGGTAAACAAACTTATTTTGATATCCCTATTCATGTTTTGGAAAATCAAGTTTGACAAAATACAAGGTTTTGTTTTTGATAAAATTTGCAAGACACAAAATGAATTGATATGTTGATATATTGTCTTGAAATTTTTATCACATGTTTATGTTTTAACAAAAATAAATGATAAACAAGTTTTAGAAAACATATTTTTAGAAAAACAGTTTTTATTGTGATTAAAACTATTTTTAGATTTACTGTGAATTTATGGGATTTTTATTGAGTGAAAGAAAGACCTATTTTCAAATCCCGTATCTGTGCAGACTGAGGACTGGCTGACAGGCCAAGTCGGTCGACCGGACCGGTCGACCGCACCATAGGCCGGTCGACCGGGACGGTCGACCGACGTGCACAAGTCTGTGCACGTTTTGGAGTCTCTGGGACGGTCGACCGGCCCGTCGACCGAGATGAGAGTTCTGCTCTCAGGATGTTTTTCGGTCGACCGGCGGTCGACCGCTATTGCCCACGTTCCACATTTTGACCGTTGCGGTCGACCGGCCGGTCGACCGGCAGTCTGTCAGACTGCCAACTCAGCCTAACGCTAGTTTTGTATAGGGGGCTATATAAACCCCATCTCTTTGGGATTTTGGCCAGTTTTCTAAGAGAAAAATTTCCAGTTTTCTGAAGTGTTTAAAGAGTTTTAAAAAGAGTTTTAAGTGCAAAAACTTCTCATCTTTATTTGTTTTGGGTTTTTTGGAAATCAAAGAAACTAGTTTTTGGGATTTTGATTTGGTATTTCATTTTCTATCATATACAAGAGATTTCCCAAGTAGTTTTTCTTTGTTGCTTGTTTCCAAAACACTTTGATTCCACACTTGAGCTATCTTCTATCCTAAACTATTAGGATCTTTGTTTTGTGGAAAAAGAAAAAGAAAGAGGTTTGTGGTTGAGAATATACCACTTGTTGTAAACCCTTGATTTCTTGAGTTGCTCCCTCTTTGGTAGAGGTGGAGAGTGTTGTATTGGGTTTGGTTTAGATCCCTCTTAGGTAGAGGTGATTGAGTTTGGTTGTGAGCCTCTTCGGTAGAGGTGTTGTGGTTGTTGGTTGTTGTATTGGCTACGGGCCTAACCCCTCGTTTGTGAGGAGGTTGTTGTTGAGAGAGGAGTTTGGTACTCCTAGTGTTGTAAGAAATCCTCTTCGGTAGAGGTTCCCTCGGTGGGAGTTGAGATAGTGGAAATCCTACACGGTGGTGTAGGCGGGGATGTAGAGCAAGGTGCTCGAACCTCGAAACAAATCTCGTTGTTTGCGATTGCTCCCATTGTCTCTCTAACTCTCTCTCTTTTATTTGTGCAAAGCATCATATTCATATTATATCATATTTGCTTGTGTTGTGCATATTTCATATTGCCTTGCATTTATTCATATTGCTATTCACTCTTATATGCTTGGCTTGATTGTGTGTATTTCATAGTGCTTGGATTGCTGTGTGTTGTGCCTAACTTATACTCATCCAACAGAGCTTCACATAGCACCTCAACCCATTTAAAGGGGAATCAAGGGGAGTTAGTCCAGAGCCTCGCAAGGGGAATTCGGCTACACTTGTTGTATTGTATTAGTTTGTGCATAATTTGCATTAGCTTCCGCATTTAGCGCACTTAGTTTGCATTTAGTTTTCTAGATTAGCATTTACACCTATTCACCCCCCCTCTAGGTGTTTACAATTGGTATCAGAGCTAGTGCTCCTGATACTTAGGCTTAACATCCTAGGAGTGAGATCCAATTGCTTGCTAATCTCATTTGCATTTGTTTGTTTGCACATTCTATATAGTATACCATGGACTTCATGACCCCTCCTAGCTTTGACCCTTCCAATATTGATGTTTGGAAGTATAGGATGTCCATGTACCTAAAGACCCTAGGTTTGCATGTTTTCCTTGCCGCCACCAAGAGATGTTATCTTGGTGATAGCAATCATATAGGGGCCAATGCACAAGCCCTAGAGGCCATTAGAAGCACTTTACCTAAAGACTATCTTTATGTGTTTCTAATCTTGATTCCGCTTTTGCAGTGTGGAACAAGTTGACAACAACCACCACCTCCAAGCTTCAATTGCCAATCCAGAAGAGGAATCTAGCGGAGAATCCGAGCCACAACAATGCTATATGGTCCAAGGGTGACTCCCTTGAGGTACATTCGGAATCTCAACTAGATAGTAATGATTGTGCTAGTTCTTCAAATGATTATGTTGATCCCCATGCCTTAAATGAAGAACTTTCTATTGTTTGTGAAAAACTAATAGAAAAATATAACTTGTTGAAAAAGAAAAGTCTAGAAATTGAAAAGAAAATAAGTGTTTGCATTCTAGACTTGATTGTGTTTTGCAAGAGAAGTTGAGGTCTATAATGAAAGGGATTCATTGAGATCTCAATTGGAACTTGCTTTAAAAGAAAATGAATTTTTAAAGTCTAAAAATGATTGCCATGCTATTTTGAAGAAAAATGAAATTTGTCTTCAAAAGTAGATTTTGTTGTAAAAGAAAATAATTCTTTGAAATTAAAATTGATTCTATTTCAAAGGATTTAGAAATTTGTTTAAAGAAAAATGAGTTTTTACAAAATAAGATTGATGCTCATGTTTGCCATGCTAGTGTAGCCTCTTCATCTAGACTACCTAATGCATGTACCTCTTCTTCTAGGATTATGATGATATTTGTATGCTAAAGAAGAGAGTAGATTGTTTGGGCTCCACTATGAGCCAATGTGCTAAGAACCATACACGATTGGAAACCTTGGTTCGAAAGAAACAAGTTCCATCCTTTATGCATGCACACCTTCCACGGCATACACATGCTCCTCACGGACACCCCATCACCATATGTATGCTCATGTGTACACATGTACACATTGTGGACGTAAGGGCCACCTTGCTAAATTTTGCTATGATAGATTACATACTCCTAATTTAGCAAAGAATTTTGTTTGGGTTAGAAATGAGACTAACCCCCATGGACCCAAAAGAGTATGGGTACCAAAGACCACCCCTAAAGTTTTTGATGTAGGTTTGGGCTCTCACATGACGTGAGAGTGATAGCACCTTGGAGTGGATGCGTTCCGGACTTCATGGAATCATATTGGATGCATCACTTTCAAGGAAGGTTGGTGGAGATGACCACCATGTTTTGGAGACAAGGAGAGTTGCTTCTTCGTTTTTGGTAACAATCCTTTACTCCCATTTAGTGTTTACATGCTTTCCATTTCATTGTTTATAGCATGTTTTTGATGTCTATGATTAGTATGTTTCATTCCATGTTTATTAGATCCTTGACATACATGTATAGTATTTGAGACACACTTGCTTATATGAACCCATAATTAGTGTTCTCACTTTTGTTTAAGCTATAATGTACATCATGAATCTAATACATGTGAATTCACATAATAATCATGTTTTAGTTTTCCATGATGACTTTTATCGTGTTTTTGATGCTTCATGTTTTGAGTATATGTTTAGATGTTAGTTTTCATTAAGACTAGTTATATACTTGTACATAGAGTGGGCTACAAATAAATCTATATATGTTTGGGATTGAATGCTTGTTTGTTCCCATTAGATGTGCTAGTATAGCCTAGTTTTGATGATTCGTACATTTTAGACTTGTATTCACATTTTTGGATTCGATTTATGATTATGAGTTCCCATTTCATGTATATGTGTATTTTGCCAAACTTGAAGATATACATGTATACCCCTTGAGTCATTTGCCTTTCATGCAAATCTATATTATGGACTCAAATTGTGTTTAGGGATAGTATGTATACTTCTTGTGTTGACAATTCATACATATACCTTGAAATGAAAATTGCCTTGATGAAAATTTAGCTTATCATGTTTTTCATGTTTTTCTTGTGTTCAATTTTAACTTCATGTATATGTCTATCTTATCCAAACTATTGACTATACATGAGTATCCTTTTTGAGCCACGTGCCTTAATGCATATATCTTGTGGACTCTTATGTTTTGGATATGTATGTATACGTTAGTTTGTATTAGACATACATATGCCTTGAAGATTAGATAGTTTTGATGATTTCGTGTTTTAAGGAATAATTGAGCTTATGAAAATATTTTCATGATTATGATATTCACACTTTATTGTACACTCACATCTATTGCTTGCTCATGTTTTGTTTTTCATGAGACATATTTATGCTTAATTGGATTAGAGTGTTGATTATTATGTGAATTTCTTACTTCATGAAAAACTATTTTGTTTTATTCTTGCTTGAAGGATTTCGTACTAGTTAACAAGTTTCCATTTAACTAGTTGCGATGTTCTTCACCTTGGTAGAGATTTTCAAACAAAACTACATTTTCAATCTATCTTTGAAACCCCTACCAACCAAAGGGAGGTTGGATGGGAGATCATGTTCATGTATGCCCTAAATTGAAAATCTTTAAAACTTGAATTATGATTGGGTGGTAGATAATATGATGTATACACTTGAACTTATTGCTATATCAATTGGTATCATTGAACTCTTTCAATTGGTATCATTTTGATCTTCTTGTATACTCATATATGTTTTGTATGTATGTATGCTTTAAATTCCAAGTATATCAATTTCTATTGGTATCTATTTTTCATACATATATATGTTTGTGTTTATGCTAGTGCTTGAGTTTCAATTTTGTTTAAATTGATTACTTTTAATTGTTATCAAGACTATGCATGACTTTAGTTTGTATTTCATAAAGAGGGAGAAAATTTGATCTTGTATTTCAATTGGTATTTGATTCCTACTCCCACACTTTATGACTTTAAAGATGAATTTTAAAGACTTTCAAATTTGTTTATATATTTTTTAAAAATGAAATATATTTTTACAATTGGTATCATATTTGAAAATTCAAAATTTGTTATGTTTAATATTCATGTTTTAGATATTCAAGATTTATGTTTAATTTCAATTGGTATCGATTGTTTTCATGATGATGATTTTCAATTGATATCTCAAAATTTTGTTTAAAGAAAATACACAAAAGTTTTGATTTGTATTTCTATATGCAAGGAGAGCTTAACATCTCTCTTACATATAGATTCATGTTGAGTATATTATAAATTGAGGAGCTTGACAACTCTTCTTTATATGATATACGTGTGTAGGGGGAGCTTCACATCTTCTCTTATGCATTACATAATATGTGTTATGTGAATTGGGGCTTGTCATCCCTTCTTCATGTAATGCATATGTGTAGGGAAGCTAACTTAGCGTCTTCCTCTTCATGAATGTATATAGCATATAACATTTATTGATCTTTGTTTTATTTTCATTTGGTATCAAGATGCTTCATTGACATATTTTCTATTGATATCATGTTTGTAGTCACCCCTATATGACTTTGTTTTTTTGTTTTAGACAAAAAGGGGGAGAAGATTGGTTGCATTGTTTTGATTGACAAAAAGGGGAAGAAAGACTATTTACCCCTCATTGACATTTCATGGTTTGATTGTTTACCCCTTTGTTGATGATTGACAAAAAGGGGGAGAAAGATTTGAGTTGAGTTTATATATGCATATTTGTGTTTTTGCATATATTAAGTTTTAAGTTCATGCATAAGCAAATAAACATAATAAGATATGAAAAATATGTTTAAATGCATGTCTCTTGTTTAGAATCATAAGCTTTCATTGCATATTTATTATGTTTATTGTGATGCATGAGTTAAGGGGAGCTTCTTTGAAGCTTAACTTTAATCCATGCATATATAACTCCATGAGTTTTGTAATCATCAAAAAGGGGGAGATTGTTGGCCCAATGGCCTTCCACTCTAGTTTTGATGATGATCAACGCTCATGTAGTTATGTTTACTAATATTCTTGTGTTTCTAAGTTTCAGATCATTAACAGGATATTAGTTGGTGATTAGCTTCAACAAGATGATTAGAAGCTATTCATGATGATTCCGGTGCAAAGCTTAAAGATCATACCTTTGCACTTGGAGAATCAAGGAGTTTGGAGCAAGTCTACTTGAAGATGAAGATCGTCAAGAAGACTTAGGTATCCTAGTTTAGATAGAGTTTTTAGATCCATTTGTAAAGCTTAGTTTTAGTTGATATGCTCAAGTGCACAAAACACACACGTTTTATGATTTGATATTTGGTTTTTATGAATAGTTGATCAAAACAAGTTTACATATGTTATATGTATAGTAGATGTTTTCTATTTATACATACATGCCTTAACTTGGTAAACAACTTATTTTGATATCCCTATTCATGTTTTGGAAAAATCAGTTTGACAAAATACAAGGTTTTGTTTTTGATAAAATTTGCAAGACACAAAAATGAATTGATATGTTGATATATTGTCTTGAAATTTTTATCACATGTTTATGTTTTAACATAAAATGATAAAACAAGTTTTAGAAAAACATATTTTAGAAAACAGTTTTAATTGTGATTAAAACTATTTTTAGATTTACTGTGAATTTATGGGATTTTTATTGAGTGAAAAGACCTATTTTCAAATCCCGTATCTGTGCAGAACTGAGGACTGGCTGACAGGCCAAGTCGGTCGACCGGACCGGTCGACCGCACATAGGCCGGTCGACCGGGACGGTCGACCGACGTGCACAAGTCTGTGCACGTTTTTGGAGTCTCTGGGACGGTCGCCGGGCCGGTCGACCGAGATGAGAGTTCTGCTCTCAGGATGTTTCGGTCGACCGGGCCGGTCGACCGCTATTGCCCACGGTCACATTTTTGACCGTTGGCGGTCGACCGGGCCGGTCGACCGGCAGTCTGTCAGACTGCCAACTCAGCCTAACGGCTAGTTTTTGTATAGGGGCTATATAAACCCCATCTCTTTGGGGATTTTGGCCAAGTTTTCTAGAGAAAAATTTTCAGTTTTCTGAAGTGTTTAAAAGAGTTTTAAAAAGAGTTTTAAGTGCAAAAACTTCTCATCTTTATTTGTTTTGGGTTTTTGGAAAATCAAAGAAAACTAGGTTTTGGGATTTTGATTTGGTATTTCATTTTCTATCATATACAAAGATTTCCAAGTAGTTTTTCTTTGTTGCTTGTTTCCAAAAACACTTTGATTCCACACTTGAGCTATCTTCTATCCTAACTATTAGGATCTTTGTTTTGTGGAAAAGAAAAAGGAAAGAGGTTTGTGGTTGAGATATACCACTTGTTGTAAACCCTTGATTTCTTGAGTTGCTCCCTCTTTGGTAGAGGTGGAGAGTGTTGTATTGGGTTGTTGGTTTGGATCCCTCTTAGGTAGAGGTGATTGAGTTTGGTTGTGAGCCTCTTCGGTAGAGGTGTTGTGGTTGTTGGTTGTTGTATTGGCTACGAGCCTAACCCCTCGGTTGTGAGGAGGTTGTTGTTGAGAGAGGAGTTTGGTACTCTAGTGTTGTAAGAAATCCTCTTCGGTAGAGGTTCCCTCGGTGGGAGTTGAGATAGTGGAAATCCTACACGGTGGTGTAGGCGGGGATGTAGAGCAAGGTGCTCGAACCTCGAAACAAATCTCGTTGTTTGCGATTGCTCCCATTGTCTCTCTAACTCTCTCTCTTTTATTTGTGCAAGCATCATATTCATATTATATCATATTTGCTTTCGTTGTGCATATTTCATATTGCCTTGCATTTATTCATATTGCTATTCACTCTTATATGTTTGGCTTGATTGTGTGTATTTCATATTGCTTGGATTGCTTGTGTGTGTGTGCCTACTTATACTCATCCAACAAGAGCTTCACATAGCACCTCAACCATTTAGGGAGAATCAAGGGGAGTTAGTCCAGAGCCTCGCAAGGGGAATTCGGCTACACTTGTTGTATTGTATTAGTTTGTGCATAATTTGCATTAGCTTCCGCATTTAGCGCACTTAGTTTGCATTTAGTTTTCTAGATTAGCATTTACACCTATTCACCCCCCTCTAGGTGTTTTACAATTGGTATCAGAGCTAGTGCTCCTGATACTTAGGCTTAACATCCTAGGAGTGAGATCCAATTGCTTGCTAATCTCATTTGCATTTGTTTGTTTGCACATTCATATATAGTATACCATGGACTTCATGACCCCTCCTAGCTTTGACCCTTCCAACATTGATGTTTGGAAGTATAGGATGTCCATGTACCTAAAGACCCTAGGTTTGCATGTTTTCCTTGCCGCCACCAGAGATGTTATCTTGGTGATAGCAATCATATAGGGGCCAATGCACAAGCCCTAGAGGCCATTAGAAGCACTTTACCTAAAGACTATCTTTTATGTGTTTCTAATCTTGATTCCGCTTTTGCAGTGTGGAACAAGTTGACAACAACCACCACCTCCAAGCTTCAATTGCCAATCCAAGAAGAGGAATCTAGCGGAGAATCCGAGCCACAACAATGCTATATGGTCCAGGGAATGACTCCCTTGAGGTACATTCGGAATCTCAACTAGATAGTAATGATTGTGCTAGTTCTTCAAATGATTATGTTGATCCCCATGCCTTAAATGAAGAACTTTCTATTGTTTGTGAAAACTAATAGAAAAATATAACTTGTTGAAAAAGAAAGTCTAGAAATTGAAAAAGAAATAAGTGTTTGCATTCTAGACTTGATTGTGTTTTGCAAGAGAAGGTTGAGGTCTATAATGAAAGGGATTCATTGAGATCTCAATTGGAACTTGCTTTAAAAGAAAATGAATTTTTAAGTCTAAAAATGATTGCCATGCTATTTTGAAGAAAAATGAAAATTTGTCTTCAAAGTAGATTTTGTTGTAAAAGAAAATAATTCTTTGAAAATTAAAATTGATTCTATTTCAAAGGATTTAGAAATTTGTTTAAAGAAAAATGAGTTTTTACAATAAGATTGATGCTCATGTTTGCCATGCTAGTGTAGCCTCTTCATCTAGACTACCTAATGCATGTACCTCTTCTTCTAGGATTAATGATGATATTTGTATGCTAAAGAAGAGAGTAGATTGTTTGGGCTCCACTATGAGCCAATGTGCTAAGAACCATACACGATTGGAAACCTTGGTTCGAAAGAAACAAGTTCCATCCTTTATGCATGCACACCTTCCACGGCATACACATGCTCCTCACGGACACACCCATCACCATATGTATGCTCATGTGTACACATGTACACATTGTGGACGTAAGGGCCACCTTACTAAATTTTGCTATGATAGATTACATACTCCTAATTTAGCAAAGAATTTTGTTTGGGTTAGAAATGAGACTAACCCCCATGGACCCAAAAGAGTATGGGTACCAAAGACCACCCCTAAAGTTTTTGATGTAGGTGTGGGCTCTCACATGACGTGAGAGTGATAGCACCTTGGAGTGGATGCGTTCCGGACTTCATGGAAATCATATTGGATGCATCACTTTCAAGGGAAGGTTGGTGGAGATGACCACCATGTTTTGGAGACAAGGAGAGTTGCTTCTTCGTTTTTGGTAACAATCCTTTACTCCCATTTAGTGTTTACATGCTTTCCATTTCATTGTTTATAGCATGTTTTTGATGTCTATGGATTAGTATGTTCATTCCATGTTTATTAGATCCTTGACATACATGTATAGTATTTGAGACACACTTGCTTATATGAACCCATAATTAGTGTTCTCACTTTTGTTTAAGCTATAATGTACATCATGAATCTAATACATGTGAATTCACATAATAATCATGTTTTAGTTTTCCATGATGACTTTTATCGTGTTTTTGATGCTTCATGTTTTGAGTATATGTTAGATGTTAGTTTTCATTAAGACTAGTTATATACTTGTACATAGAGTGGGCTACAAATAAATCTATATATGTTGGGATTGAATGCTTGTTTGTTCCCATTAGATGTGCTAGTATAGCCTAGTTTTGATGATTCGTACATTTTAGACTTGTATTCACATTTTTGGATTCGATTTATGATTATGAGTTCCCATTTCATGTATATGTGTATTTTGCCAAACTTGAAGATATACATGTATACCCCTTGAGTCATTTGCCTTTCATGCAAATCTATATTATGGACTCAAATTGTGTTTAGGGATATGTATGTATACTTCTTGTGTTGACAATTCATACATATACCTTGAAATGAAAATTGCCTTGATGAAAATTTAGCTTATCATGTTTTTCATGTTTTTCTTGTGTTCAATATTTAACTTCATGTATATGTCTATCTTATCCAAACTATTGACTATACATGAGTATCCTTTTTGAGCCACGTGCCTTAATGCATATATCTTGTGGACTCTTTATGTTTTGGATATGTATGTATACGTTAGTTTGTATTAGACATACATATGCCTTGAAGATTAGATAGTTTTGATGATTTCGTGTTTTAAGGAATAATTGAGCTTAATGAAAATATTTTTCATGATTATGATATTCACACTTTATTGTACACTCACATCTATTGCTTGCTCATGTTTTGTTTTTCATGAGACATATTTATGCTTAATTGGATTAGAGTGTTGATTATTATGTGAATTTCTTATTCATGAAAAACTATTTGTTTTATTCCTTGCTTGAAGGATTTCGTACTAGTTAACAAGTTTTCCATTTAACTAGTTGCGATGTTCTTCACCTTGGTAGAGATTTTCAAACAAAACTACATTTTCAAATCTATCTTTGAAAACCCCTACCAACCAAAGGGAGGTTGGATGGGAGATCATGTTCATGTATGCCCTAAATTGAAAATCTTTAAAACTTGAATATGATTGGGTGGTAGATAATATGATGTATACACTTGAACTTATTGCTATATCAATTGGTATCATTGAACTCTTTCAATTGGTATCATTTTGATCTTCTTGTATACTCATATATGTTTTGTATGTATGTATGCTTTAAATTCCAAGTATATCAATTTCTATTGGTATCTATTTTTCATACATATATATGTTTTTGTGTTTATGCTAGTGCTTGAGTTTCATTTTGTTTAAATTGATTACTTTTAAATTGTTATCAAGACTATGCATGACTTTAGTTTGTATTTCATAAAGAGGGAGAAATTTGATCTTGTATTTCAATTGGTATTTGATTCCTACTCCCACACTTTATGACTTTAAAGATGAATTTTAAAGACTTTCAAATTTGTTTATATATTTTTTAAATGAAATATATTTTTACAATTGGTATCATATTTGAAAAATTCAAAATTTGTTATGTTTAATATTCATGTTTTAGATATTCAAGATTTATGTTTAATTTCAATTGGTATCGATTGTTTTCATGATGATGATTTTCATTGATATCTCAAAATTTTGTTTAAGAAATACACAAAAGTTTTGATTTGTATTTCCTATATGCAAGGAGAGCTTAACATCTCTCTTACATATAGATTCATGTTGAGTATATTATAAATTGAGGAGCTTGACAACTCTTCTTTATATGATATACGTGTGTAGGGGAGCTTCACATCTTCTCTTATGCATTACATAATATGTGTTATGTGAATTGGGGCTTGTCATCCCTTCTTCATGTAATGCATATGTGTAGGGAAGCTAACTTAGCGTCTTCCTCTTCATGAATGTATATAGCATATAACATTTATTGATCTTTGTTTATTTTCATTTGGTATCAAGATGCTTCATTGACATATTTTCTATTGATATCATGTTTGTAGTCACCCCTATATGACTTTGTTTTTTGTTTTAGACAAAAAGGGGAGAAGATTGTTTGCATGTTTTGATTGACAAAAAGGGGAAGAAAGACTATTTACCCCTCATTGACATTTCATGGTTTTGATTGTTTCCCCTTTGTTGATGATTGACAAAGGGGGAGAAAGATTTTGAGTTGAGTTTTATATGCATATATTAAGTTTAAGTTCATGCATAAGCAAATAAACATAATAAGATATGAAAAATATGTTTAAATGCATGTCTCTTGTTAGAATCATAAAGCTTTCATTGCATATTTATTATGTTTATTGTGATGCATGAGTTAAGGGAGCTTCTTTGAAGCTTAACTTTATCCATGCATATATAACTCCATGAGTTTTGTAATCATCAAAAAGGGGGAGATTGTTGGCCAATGGCCTTCCCTCTAGTTTTGATGATGATCACGCTCATGTAGTTAATGTTTACTAATATTCTTGTGTTTCTAAGTTTCAGATCATTAACAGGATATTAGTTGGTGATTAGCTTCAACAAGATGTTAGAAGCTATTCATGATGATTCCGGTGCCAAAGCTTAAAGATCATACCTTTGCACTTGGAGATCAAGGAGTTTGGAGCAAGGTCACTTGAAGATGAAGATCGTCAAGAAGACTTAGGTATCCTAGTTTTTTAGATAGAGTTTTAGATCCATTTGTAAGCTTAGTTTAGTTGATATGCTCAAGTGCACAAACACACACGTTTTATGATTTGATATTTGGTTTTTATGAATAGTTGATCAAAACAAGTTTACATATGTTATATGTATAGTAGATGTTTTCTATTTATACATACATGCCTTAACTTGGTAAACAAACTATTTTGATATCCCTATTCATGTTTTGGAAAAATCAAGTTGACAAAATACAAGGTTTTGTTTTGATAAAATTTGCAAGACACAAAAATGAATTGATATGTTGATATATTGTCTTGAAATTTTTATCACATGTTTATGTTTTAACATAAAATGATAAAACAAGTTTTAGAAAAACATATTTTTAGAAAAACAGTTTTTATTGTGATTAAAACTATTTTTTAGATTTACTGTGAATTTATGGGATTTTTATTGAGTGAAAAGACCTATTTTCAAATCCCGTATCTGTGCAGAACTGAGGACTGGCTGACAGGCCAAGTCGGTCGACCGGACCGGTCGACCGCACCATAGGCCGGTCGACCGGGACGGTCGACCGACGTGCACAAGTCTGTGCACGTTTTGGAGTCTCTGGGACGGTCGACCGGGCCGGTCGACCGAGATGAGAGTTCTGCTCTCAGGATGTTTCGGTCGACCGGGCCGGTCGACCGCTATTGCCCAACGGTCACATTTTTGACCGTTGGCGGTCGACCGGGCCGGTCGACCGGCAGTCTGTCAGACTGCCAACTCAGCCTAACGGCTAGTTTTGTATAGGGCTATATAAACCCCATCTCTTTGGGGATTTTGGCCAAGTTTTCTAAGAAAAAATTTTCAGTTTTTCTGAAGTGTTTAAAAGAGTTTTAAAAAGAGTTTTAAGTGCAAAAACTTCTCATCTTTATTTGTTTTGGGTTTTTGGAAAATCAAAGAAAACTAGGTTTTAGGATTTTGATTTGGTATTTCATTTCTATCATATACAAGAGATTTCCCAAGTAGTTTTTCTTTGTTGCTTGTTTCCAAAAACACTTTGATTCCACACTTGAGCTATCTTCTATCCTAAACTATTAGGATCTTGTTTTTGTGGAAAAAGAAAAAGGAAAGAGGTTTGTGGTTGAGATATACCACTTGTTGTAACCCTTGATTTCTTGAGTTGCTCCCTCTTTGGTAGAGGTGGAGAGTGTTGTATTGGGTTGTTGTTTGGATCCCTCTTAGGTAGAGGTGATTGAGTTTGGTTGTGAGCCTCTTCGGTAGAGGTGTTGTGGTTGTTGGTTGTTGTATTGGCTACGGGCCTAACCCCTCGTTGTGAGGAGGTTGTTGTTGAGAGAGGAGTTTGGTACTCCTAGTGTTGTAAGAAATCCTCTTCGGTAGAGGTTCCCTCGGTGGGAGTTGAGATAGTGGAAATCCTACACGGTGGTGTAGGCGGGGATGTAGAGCAAGGTGCTCGAACCTCGAAACAAATCTCGTTGTTTGCGATTGCTCCCATTGTCTCTCTAACTCTCTCTCTTTTATTTGTGCAAAGCATCATATTCATATTATATCATATTTGCTTGTGTTGTGCATATTTCATATTGCCTTGCATTTATTCATATTGCTATTCACTCTTATATGTTTGGCTTGATTGTGTGTATTTCATATTGCTTGGATTGCTTGTGTGTGTGTGCCTAACTTATACTCATCCAACAAGAGCTTCACATAGCACCTCAACCCATTTAGGGGGAATCAAGGGGAGTTAGTCCAGAGCCTCGCAAGGGGAATTCGCTACACTTGTTGTATTGTATTAGTTTGTGCATAATTTGCATTAGCTTCCGCATTTAGCGCACTTAGTTTGCATTTAGTTTTCTAGATTAGCATTTACACCTATTCACCCCCCCTCTAGGTGTTTTACAATTGGTATCAGAGCTAGTGCTCCTGATACTTAGGCTTAACATCCTAGGAGTGAGATCCAATTGCTTGCTAATCTCATTTGCATTTGTTTGTTTGCACATTCATATATAGTATACCATGGACTTCATGACCCCTCCTAGCTTTGACCCTTCCAACATTGATGTTTGGAAGTATAGGATGTCCATGTACCTAAAGACCCTAGGTTTGCATGTTTTCCTTGCCGCCACCAAGAGATGTTATCTTGGTGATAGCAATCATATAGGGGCCAATGCACAAGCCCTAGAGGCCATTAGAAGCACTTTACCTAAAGACTATCTTTTATGTGTTTCTAATCTTGATTCCGCTTTTGCAGTGTGGAACAAGTTGACAACAACCACACCTCCAAGCTTCAATTGCCAATCCAAGAAGAGGAATCTAGCGGAGAATCCGAGCCACAACAATGCTATATGGTCCAAGGGAATGACTCCCTTGAGGTACATTCGGAATCTCAACTAGATAGTAATGATTGTGCTAGTTCTTCAAATGATTATGTTGATCCCCATGCCTTAAATGAAGAACTTTCTATTGTTTGTGAAAAACTAATAGAAAAATATAACTTGTTGAAAAAGAAAAGTCTAGAAATTGAAAAAGAAAATAAGTGTTTGCATTCTAGACTTGATTGTGTTTTGCAAGAGAAGTTGAGGTCTATAATGAAAGGGATTCATTGAGATCTCAATTGGAACTTGCTTTAAAAGAAAATGAATTTTTAAAGTCTAAAAATGATTGCCATGCTATTTTGAAGAAAAATGAAAATTTGTCTTCAAAAGTAGATTTTGTTGTAAAAGAAAATAATTCTTTGAAAATTAAAATTGATTCTATTTCAAAGGATTTAGAAATTTGTTTAAAGAAAAATGAGTTTTTACAAAATAAGATTGATGCTCATGTTTGCCATGCTAGTGTAGCCTCTTCATCTAGACTACCTAATGCATGTACCTCTTCTTCTAGGATTAATGATGATATTTGTATGCTAAAGAAGAGAGTAGATTGTTTGGGCTCCACTATGAGCCAATGTGCTAAGAACCATACACGATTGGAAACCTTGGTTCGAAAGAAACAAGTTCCATCCTTTATGCATGCACACCTTCCACGGCATACACATGCTCCTCACGGACACACCCATCACCATATGTATGCTCATGTGTACACATGTACCATTGTGGACGTAAGGGCCACCTTACTAAATTTTGCTATGATAGATTACATACTCCTAATTTAGCAAAGAATTTTGTTTGGGTTAGAATGAGACTACCCCCATGGACCCAAAAGAGTATGGGTACCAAAGACCACCCCTAAAGTTTTTGATGTAGGTGTGGGCTCTCACATGACGTGAGAGTGATAGCACCTTGGAGTGGATGCGTTCCGGACTTCATGGAAATCATATTGGATGCATCACTTTCAAGGGAAGGTTGGTGGAGATGACCACCATGTTTTGGAGACAAGGAGAGTTGCTTCTTCGTTTTTTGTAACAATCCTTTACTCCCATTTAGTGTTTACATGCTTTCCATTTCATTGTTTATAGCATGTTTTTGATGTCTATGGATTAGTATGTTCATTCCTGTTTATTAGATCCTTGACATACATGTATAGTATTTGAGACACACTTGCTTATATGAACCCATAATTAGTGTTCTCACTTTTGTTTAAGCTATAATGTACATCATGAATCTAATACATGTGAATTCACATAATAATCATGTTTTAGTTTTCCATGATGACTTTTATCGTGTTTTTGATGCTTCATGTTTTGAGTATATGTTTAGATGTTAGTTTTCATTAAGACTAGTTTATATACTTGTACATAGAGTGGGTTACAAATAAATCTATATATTTTTGGGATTGAATGCTTGTTTGTTCCCATTAGATGTGCTAGTATAGCCTAGTTTTGATGATTCGTACATTTTAGACTTGTATTCACATTTTTGGATTCGATTTATGATTATGAGTTCCCATTCATGTATATGTGTATTTTGCCAAACTTGAAGATATACATGTATACCCCTTGAGTCATTTGCCTTTCATGCAAATCTATATTATGGACTCAAATTGTGTTTAGGGATATGTATGTATACTTCTTGTGTTGACAATTCATACATATACCTTGAAATGAAAATTGCCTTGATGAAAATTTAGCTTATCATGTTTTTCATGTTTTTCTTGTGTTCAATATTAACTTCATGTATATGTCTATCTTATCCAAACTATTGACTATACATGAGTATCCTTTTTGAGCCACGTGCCTTAATGCATATATCTTGTGGACTCTTTATGTTTTGGATATGTATGTATAACGTTAGTTTGTATTAGACATACATATGCCTTGAAGATTAGATAGTTTTGATGATTTCGTGTTTAAGGAATAATTGAGCTTAATGAAAATATTTTCATGATTATGATATTCACACTTTATTTGTACACTCACATCTATTGCTTGCTCATGTTTTGTTTTTCATGAGACATATTTATGCTTAATTGGATTAGAGTGTTGATTATTATGTGAATTTCTTACTTCATGAAAAACTATTTTGTTTTTTCCTTGCTTGAAGGATTTCGTACTAGTTAACAAGTTTTCCATTTAACTAGTTGCGATGTTCTTCACCTTGGTAGAGATTTTCAAACAAACTACATTTTCAAATCTATCTTTGAAAACCCCTACCAACCAAGGGAGGTTGGATGGGAGATCATGTTCATGTATGCCCTAAATTGAAAATCTTTAAAACTTGAATTATGATTGGGTGGTAGATAATATGATGTATACACTTGAACTTATTGCTATATCAATTGGTATCATTGAACTCTTTCAATTGGTATCATTTTGATCTTCTTGTATACTCATATATGTTTTGTATGTATGTATGCTTTAAATTCCAAGTATATCAATTTCTATTGGTATCTATTTTTCATACATATATATGTTTGTGTTTATGCTAGTGCTTGAGTTTCAATTTTGTTTAAATTGATTACTTTTAAATTGTTATCAAGACTATGCATGACTTTAGTTTGTATTTCATAAAGAGGGAGAAAATTTGATCTTGTATTTCAATTGGTATTTGATTCCTACTCCCACACTTTATGACTTTAAAGATGAATTTTAAAGACTTTCAATTGTTTATATATTTTTTTAAAATGAAATATATTTTACAATTGGTATCATATTTGAAAAATTCAAAATTTGTTATGTTTAATATTCATGTTTTAGATATTCAAGATTTATGTTTAATTTCAATTGGTATCGATTGTTTTCATGATGATGATTTTCAATTGATATCTCAAAATTTTGTTTAAGAAAATACACAAAAGTTTTGATTTGTATTTCCTATATGCAAGGAGAGCTTAACATCTCTCTTACATATAGATTCATGTTGAGTATATTATAAATTGAGGAGCTTGACAACTCTTCTTTATATGATATACGTGTGTAGGGGGAGCTTCACATCTTCTCTTATGCATTACATAATATGTGTTATGTGAATTGGGGCTTGTCATCCTTCTTCATGTAATGCATATGTGTAGGGAAGCTAACTTAGCGTCTTCCTCTTCATGATGTATATAGCATATAACATTTATTGATCTTTGTTTATTTTCATTTGGTATCAAGATGCTTCATTGACATATTTTCTATTGATATCATGTTTGTAGTCACCCCTATATGACTTTGTTTTTTGTTTTAGACAAAAAGGGGGAGAAGATTGTTTGCATTGTTTTGATTGACAAAAAGGGGAAGAAAGACTATTTACCCCTCATTGACATTTCATGGTTTTGATTGTTTACCCCTTTGTTGATGATTGACAAAAGGGGGAGAAAGATTTTGAGTTGAGTTTTATATATGCATATATTAAGTTTTAAGTTCATGCATAAGCAAATAAACATAATAAGATATGAAAAATATTTTAAATGCATGTCTCTTGTTTAGAATCATAAGCTTTCATTGCATATTTATTATGTTTATTGTGATGCATGAGTTAAGGGGGAGCTTCTTTGAAGCTTAACTTTAATCCATGCATATATAACTCCATGAGTTTTTAATCATCAAAAAGGGGAGATTGTTGGCCCAATGGCCTTCCACTCTAGTTTTGATGATGATCAACGCTCATGTAGTTATGTTTACTAATATTCTTGTGTTTCTAAGTTTCAGATCATTAACAGGATATTAGTTGGTGATTAGCTTCAACAAGATATTAGAAGCTATTCATGATGATTCCGGTGCCAAAGCTTAAAGATCATACCTTTGCACTTGGAGAATCAAGGAGTTTGGAGCAAGTCTACTTGAAGATGAAGATCGTCAAGAAGACTTAGGTATCCTAGTTTAGATAGAGTTTTTAGATCCATTTGTAAAGCTTAGTTTAGTTGATATGCTCAAGTGCACAAAACACACACGTTTTATGATTTGATATTTGGTTTTTATGAATAGTTGATCAAAACAAGTTTACATATGTTATATGTATAGTAGATGTTTTCTATTTATACATACATGCCTTAACTTGGTAAACAAACTTATTTTGATATCCCTATTCATGTTTTGGAAAAATCAAGTTTGACAAAATACAAGGTTTTGTTTTTGATAAAATTTGCAAGACACAAAAATGAATTGATATGTTGATATATTGTCTTGAAATTTTTATCACATGTTTATGTTTTACATAAAATGATAAAACAAGTTTTAGAAAAACATATTTTTAGAAAAAAACAGTTTAATTGTGATTAAAACTATTTTTTAGATTTACTGTGAATTTATGGGATTTTTATTGAGTGAAAAGACCTATTTTCAAATCCCGTATCTGTGCAGAACTGAGGACTGGCTGACAGGCCAAGTCGGTCGACCGGACCGTTCGACCGCACCATAGGCGCGGTCGACACGTTTGGCGTCTCTTTCTGGGACGGTCGACCGGGCCGGTCGACCGAGATGAGAGTTCTGCTCTCAGGATGTTTCGGTCGACCGGGCCGGTCGACCGCTATTGCCCAACGGTCACATTTTTGACCGTTGGCGGTCGACCGGGCCGGTCGACCGGCAGTCTGTCAGACTGCCAACTCAGCCTAACGGCTAGTTTTTGTATAGGGGCTATATAAACCCCATCTCTTTGGGATTTTGGCCAAGTTTTCTAAGAGAAAAATTTTCAGTTTTCTGAAGTGTTTAAAAGAGTTTTAAAAGAGTTTTTAAGTGCAAAAACTTCTCATCTTTATTTGTTTTGGGTTTTTTGGAAAATCAAAGAAAACTAGTTTGGGATTTTGATTTGGTATTTCATTTTCTATCATATACAAGAGATTTCCCAAGTAGTTTTTCTTTGTTGCTTGTTTTCAAAAACACTTTGATTCCACACTTGAGCTATCTTCTATCCTAAACTATTAGGATCTTTGTTTTGTGGAAAAAGAAAAGGAAAGAGGTTTGTGTTGAGATATACCACTTGTTGTAAACCCTTGATTTCTTGAGTTGCTCCCTCTTTGGTAGAGGTGGAGAGTGTTGTATTGGGTTGTTGGTTTGGATCCCTCTTAGGTAGAGGTGATTGAGTTTGGTTGTGAGCCTCTTCGGTAGAGGTGTTGTGGTTGTTGGTTGTTGTATTGGCTACGGGCCTAACCCCTCGTTGTGAGGAGGTTGTTGTTGAGAGAGGAGTTTGGTACTCCTAGTGTTGTAAGAAATCCTCTTCGGTAGAGGTTCCCTCGGTGGGAGTTGAGATAGTGGAAATCCTACACGGTGGTGTAGGCGGGGATGTAGAGCAAGGTGCTCGAACCTCGAAACAAATCTCGTTGTTTGCGATTGCTCCCATTGTCTCTCTAACTCTCTCTCTTTTATTTGTGCAAAGCATCATATTCATATTATATCATATTTGCTTGTGTTGTGCATATTTCATATTGCCTTGCATTTATTCATATTGCTATTCACTCTTATATGTTTGGCTTGATTGTGTGTATTTCATATTGCTTGGATTGCTTGTGTGTGTGTGCCTAACTTATACTCATCCAACAAGAGCTTCACATAGCACCTCAACCCATTTAAGGGGAATCAAGGGGAGTTAGTCCAGAGCCTCGCAAGGGGAATTCGGCTACACTTGTTGTATTGTATTAGTTTGTGCATAATTTGCATTAGCTTCCGCATTTAGCGCACTTAGTTTTGCATTTAGTTTTCTAGATTAGCATTTACACCTATTCACCCCCCCTCTAGGTGTTTTACAATTGGTATCAGAGCTAGTGCTCCTGATACTTAGGCTTAACATCCTAGGAGTGAGATCCAATTGCTTGCTAATCTCATTTGCATTTGTTTGTTTGCACATTCATATATAGTATACCATGGACTTCATGACCCCTCCTAGCTTTGACCCTTCCAACATTGATGTTTGGAAGTATAGGATGTCCATGTACCTAAAGACCCTAGGTTTGCATGTTTTCCTTGCCGCCACCAAGAGATGTTATCTTGGTGATAGCAATCATATAGGGGCCAATGCACAAGCCCTAGAGGCCATTAGAAGCACTTTACCTAAAGACTATCTTTTATGTGTTTCTAATCTTGATTCCGCTTTTGCAGTGTGGAACAAGTTGACAACAACCACCACCTCCAAGCTTCAATTGCCAATCCAAGAAGAGGAATCTAGCGGAGAATCCGAGCCACAACAATGCTATATGGTCCAAGGGAATGACTCCCTTGAGGTACATTCGGAATCTCAACTAGATAGTAATGATTGTGCTAGTTCTTCAAATGATTATGTTGATCCCCATGCCTTAAATGAAGAACTTTCTATTGTTTGTGAAAAACTAATAGAAAAATATAACTTGTTGAAAAAGAAAAGTCTAGAAATTGAAAAAGAAAATAAGTGTTTGCATTCTAGACTTGATTGTGTTTTGCAAGAGAAGGTTGAGGTCTATAATGAAAGGGATTCATTGAGATCTCAATTGGAACTTGCTTTAAAAGAAAATGAATTTTTAAAGTCTAAAAATGATTGCCATGCTATTTTGAAGAAAAATGAAAATTTGTCTTCAAAGTAGATTTTGTTGTAAAAGAAAATAATTCTTTGAAAATTAAAATTGATTCTATTTCAAAGGATTTAGAAATTTGTTTAAAGAAAAATGAGTTTTTACAAAATAAGATTGATGCTCATGTTTGCCATGCTAGTGTAGCCTCTTCATCTAGACTACCTAATGCATGTACCTCTTCTTCTAGGATTAATGATGATATTTGTATGCTAAAGAAGAGAGTAGATTGTTTGGGCTCCACTATGAGCCAATGTGCTAAGAACCATACACGATTGGAAACCTTGGTTCGAAAGAAACAAGTTCCATCCTTTATGCATGCACACCTTCCACGCATACACATGCTCCTCACGGACACACCCATCACCATATGTATGCTCATGTGTACACATGTACACATTGTGGACGTAAGGGCCACCTTACTAAATTTTGCTATGATAGATTACATACTCCTAATTTAGCAAAGAATTTTGTTTGGGTTAGAAATGAGACTAACCCCCATGGACCCAAAAGAGTATGGGTACCAAAGACCACCCCTAAAGTTTTTGATGTAGGTGTGGGCTCTCACATGACGTGAGAGTGATAGCACCTTGGAGTGGATGCGTTCCGGACTTCATGGAAATCATATTGGATGCATCACTTTCAAGGGAAGGTTGGTGGAGATGACCACCATGTTTTGGAGACAAGGAGAGTTGCTTCTTCGTTTTTGGTAACAATCCTTTACTCCCATTTAGTGTTTACATGCTTTCCATTTCATTGTTTATAGCATGTTTTTGATGTCTATGGATTAGTATGTTCATTCCATGTTTATTAGATCCTTGACATACATGTATAGTATTTGAGACACACTTGCTTATATGAACCCATAATTAGTGTTCTCACTTTTGTTTAAGCTATAATGTACATCATGAATCTAATACATGTGAATTCACATAATAATCATGTTTTAGTTTTCCATGATGACTTTTATCGTGTTTTTGATGCTTCATGTTTTGAGTATATGTTTAGATGTTAGTTTTCATTAAGACTAGTTATATACTTGTACATAGAGTGGGCTACAAATAAATCTATATATGTTTGGGATTGAATGCTTGTTTGTTCCCATTAGATGTGCTAGTATAGCCTAGTTTTGATGATTCGTACATTTTAGACTTGTATTCACATTTTTGGATTCGATTTATGATTATGAGTTCCCATTTCATGTATATGTGTATTTTGCCAAACTTGAAGATATACATGTATACCCCTTGAGTCATTTGCCTTTCATGCAAATCTATATTATGGACTCAAATTGTGTTAGGGATATGTATGTATACTTCTTGTGTTGACAATTCATACATATACCTTGAAATGAAAATTGCCTTGATGAAAATTTAGCTTATCATGTTTTTCATGTTTTTCTGTGTTCAATATTTAACTTCATGTATATGTCTATCTTATCCAAACTATTGACTATACATGAGTATCCTTTTTGAGCCACGTGCCTTAATGCATATATCTTGTGGACTCTTTATGTTTTGGATATGTATGTATACGTTAGTTTGTATTAGACATACATATGCCTTGAAGATTAGATAGTTTTGATGATTTCGTGTTTTAAGGAATAATTGAGCTTAATGAAAATATTTTCATGATTATGATATTCACACTTTATTTGTACACTCACATCTATTGCTTGCTCATGTTTTGTTTTTCATGAGACATATTTATGCTTAATTGGATTAGAGTGTTGATTATTATGTGATTTTCTTACTTCATGAAAAACTATTTTGTTTTATTCCTTGCTTGAAGGATTTCGTACTAGTTAACAAGTTTTCCATTTAACTAGTTGCGATGTTCTTCACCTTGGTAGAGATTTTCAAACAAAACTACATTTTCAAATCTATCTTTGAAAACCCCTACCAACCAAAGGGAGGTTGGATGGGAGATCATGTTCATGTATGCCCTAAATTGAAAATCTTTAAAACTTGAATTATGATTGGGTGGTAGATAATATGATGTATACACTTGAACTTATTGCTATATCAATTGGTATCATTGAACTCTTTCAATTGGTATCATTTTGATCTTCTTGTATACTCATATATGTTTTGTATGTATGTATGCTTTAAATTCCAAGTATATCAATTTCTATTGGTATCTATTTTTCATACATATATATATGTTTGTGTTTATGCTAGTGCTTGAGTTTCAATTTTGTTTAAATTGATTACTTTTAAATTGTTATCAAGACTATGCATGACTTTAGTTTGTATTTCATAAAGAGGGAGAAAATTTGATCTTGTATTTCAATTGGTATTTGATTCCTACTCCCACACTTTATGACTTTAAAGATGAATTTTAAAGACTTTCAAATTTGTTTATATATTTTTTTAAAATGAAATATATTTTTACAATTGGTATCATATTTGAAAAATTCAAAATTTGTTATGTTTAATATTCATGTTTTAGATATTCAAGATTTATGTTTAATTTCAATTGTATCGATTGTTTTCATGATGATGATTTTCAATTGATATCTCAAAATTTTGTTTAAAGAAAATACACAAAAGTTTTGATTTGTATTTCCTATATGCAAGGAGAGCTTAACATCTCTCTTACATATAGATTCATGTTGAGTATATTATAAATTGAGGAGCTTGACAACTCTTCTTTATATGATATACGTGTGTAGGGGGAGCTTCACATCTTCTCTTATGCATTACATAATATGTGTTATGTGAATTGGGGCTTGTCATCCCTTCTTCATGTAATGCATATGTGTAGGGAAGCTAACTTAGCGTCTTCCTCTTCATGAATGTATATAGCATATAACATTTATTGATCTTTGTTTATTTTCATTTGGTATCAAGATGCTTCATTGACATATTTTCTATTGATATCATGTTTGTAGTCACCCCTATATGACTTTGTTTTTGTTTTTAGACAAAAAGGGGGAGAAGATTGTTTGCATTGTTTTGATTGACAAAAAGGGGAAGAAAGACTATTTACCCCTCATTGACATTTCATGGTTTTGATTGTTTACCCCTTTGTTGATGATTGACAAAAAGGGGGAGAAAGATTTTGAGTTGAGTTTATATATGCATATTTGTGTTTTTTGCATATATTAAGTTTTAAGTTCATGCATAAGCAAATAAACATAATAAGATATGAAAAATATGTTTAAATGCATGTCTCTTGTTTAGAATCATAAGCTTTCATTGCATATTTATTATGTTTATTGTGATGCATGAGTTAAGGGGGAGCTTCTTTGAAGCTTAACTTTAATCCATGCATATATAACTCCATGAGTTTTGTAATCATCAAAAAGGGGGAGATTGTTGGCCCAATGGCCTTCCACTCTAGTTTTGATGATGATCAACACTCATGTAGTTATGTTTACTAATATTCTTGTGTTTCTAAGTTTCAGATCATTAACAGGATATTAGTTGGTGATTAGCTTCAACAAGATGATTAGAAGCTATTCATGATGATTCCGGTGCCAAAGCTTAAAGATCATACCTTTGCACTTGGAGAATCAAGGAGTTTGGAGCAAGTCTACTTGAAGATGAAGATCGTCAAGAAGACTTAGGTATCCTAGTTTAGATAGAGTTTTTAGATCCATTTGTAAAGCTTAGTTTAGTTGATATGCTCAGTGCACAAAACACACACGTTTTATGATTTGATATTTGGTTTTTATGAATAGTTGATCAAAACAAGTTTACATATGTTATATGTATAGTAGATGTTTTCTATTTATACATACATGCCTTAACTTGGTAAACAAACTTATTTTGATATCCCTATTCATGTTTTGGAAAAATCAAGTTTGACAAAATACAAGGTTTTGTTTTTGATAAAATTTGCAAGACACAAAAATGAATTGATATGTTGATATATTGTCTTGAAATTTTTATCACATGTTTATGTTTTAACATAAAATGATAAAACAAGTTTTAGAAAAACATATTTTTAGAAAAACAGTTTTATTGTGATTAAAACTATTTTTTAGATTTACTGTGAATTTATGGGATTTTTATTGAGTGAAAAGACCTATTTTCAAATCCCGTATCTGTGCAGAACTGAGGACTGGCTGACAGGCCAAGTCGGTCGACCGGACCGGTCGACCGCACCATAGGCCGGTCGACCGGACGGTCGACCGACGTGCACAAGTCTGTGCACGTTTTGGAGTCTCTGGGACGGTCGACCGGGCCGGTCGACCGAGATGAGAGTTCTGCTCTCAGGATGTTTCGGTCGACCGGGCCGGTCGACCGCTATTGCCCAACGGTCACATTTTGACCGTTGGCGGTCGACCGGGCCGGTCGACCGGCAGTCTGTCAGACTGCCAACTCAGCCTAACGGCTAGTTTTGTATAGGGGCTATATAAACCCCATCTCTTTGGGATTTTGGCCAAGTTTTCTAAGAGAAAATTTTCAGTTTCTGAAGTGTTTAAAAGAGTTTTAAAAAGAGTTTTAAGTGCAAAAACTTCTCATCTTTATTTGTTTTGGGTTTTTGGAAAATCAAAGAAAACTAGGTTTTGGGATTTTGATTTGGTATTTCATTTTCTATCATATACAAGAGATTTCCCAAGTAGTTTTTCTTTGTTGCTTGTTTCCAAAAACACTTTGATTCCACACTTGAGCTATCTTCTATCCTAAACTATTAGGATCTTTGTTTTGTGGAAAAAGAAAAGGAAAGAGGTTTGTGGTTGAGATATACCACTTGTTGTAAACCCTTGATTTCTTGAGTTGCTCCCTCTTTGGTAGAGGTGGAGAGTGTTGTATTGGGTTGTTGGTTTGGATCCCTCTTAGGTAGAGGTGATTGAGTTTGGTTGTGAGCCTCTTCGGTAGAGGTGTTGTGGTTGTTGGTTGTTGTATTGGCTACGGGCCTAACCCTCGGTTGTGAGGAGGTTGTTGTTGAGAGAGGAGTTTGGTACTCCTAGTGTTGTAAGAAATCCTCTTCGGTAGAGGTTCCCTCGGTGGGAGTTGAGATAGTGGAAATCCTACACGGTGGTGTAGGCGGGGATGTAGAGCAAGGTGCTCGAACCTCGAAACAAATCTCGTTTTGCGATTGCTCCCATTGTCTCTCTAACTCTCTCTCTTTTATTTCTGCAAAGCATCATATTCATATTATATCATATTTGCTTGTGTTGTGCATATTTCATATTGCCTTGCTTTATTCATATTGCTATTCACTCTTATATGTTTGGCTTGATTGTGTGTATTTCATATTGCTTGGATTGCTTGTGTGTGTGTGCCTAACTTATACTCATCCAACAAGAGCTTCACATAGCACCTCAACCCATTTAAAGGGGAATCAAGGGGAGTTAGTCCAGAGCCTCGCAAGGGGAATTCGGCTACACTTGTTGTATTGTATTAGTTTGTGCATAATTTGCATTAGCTTCCGCATTTAGCGCACTTAGTTTGCATTTAGTTTTCTAGATTAGCATTTACACCTATTCACCCCCCCTCTAGGTGTTTTACAATTGGTATCAGAGCTAGTGCTCCTGATACTTAGGCTTAACATCCTAGGAGTGAGATCCAATGCTTGCTAATCTCATTTGCATTTGTTTGTTTGCACATTCATATATAGTATACCATGGACTTCATGACCCCTCCTAGCTTTGACCCTTCCAACATTGATGTTTGGAAGTATAGGATGTCCATGTACCTAAAGACCCTAGTTTGCATGTTTTCCTTGCCGCCACAAGAGATGTTATCTTGGTGATAGCAATCATATAGGGGCCAATGCACAAGCCCTAGAGGCCATTAGAAGCACTTTACCTAAAGACTATCTTTTATGTGTTTCTAATCTTGATTCCGCTTTTGCAGTGTGGAACAAGTTGACAACAACCACCACCTCCAAGCTTCAATTGCCAATCCAAGAAGAGGAATCTAGCGGAGAATCCGAGCCACAACAATGCTATATGGTCCAAGGGAATGACTCCCTTGAGGTACATTCGGAATCTCACTAGATAGTAATGATTGTGCTAGTTCTTCAAATGATTTGTTGATCCCCATGCCTTAAATGAAGAACTTTCTATTGTTTGTGAAAAACTAATAGAAAAATATAACTTGTTGAAAAAGAAAAGTCTAGAAATTGAAAAAGAAAATAAGTGTTTGCATTCTAGACTTGATTGTGTTTTGCAAGAGAAGGTTGAGGTCTATAATGAAAGGGATTCATTGAGATCTCAATTGGAACTTGCTTAAAAAGAAAATGAATTTTTAAAGTCTAAAAATGATTGCCATGCTATTTTGAAGAAAAATGAAAATTTGTCTTCAAAAGTAGATTTTGTTGTAAAAGAAAATAATTCTTTGAAAATTAAAATTGATTCTATTTCAAAGGATTTAGAAATTTGTTTAAAGAAAAATGAGTTTTTACAAAATAAGATTGATGCTCATGTTTGCCATGCTAGTGTAGCCTCTTCATCTAGACTACCTAATGCATGTACCTCTTCTTCTAGGATTAATGATGATATTTGTATGCTAAAGAAGAGAGTAGATTGTTTGGGCTCCACTATGAGCCAATGTGCTAAGAACCATACACGATTGGAAACCTTGGTTCGAAAGAAACAAGTTCCATCCTTTATGCATGCACACCTTCCACGGCATACACATGCTCCTCACGGACACACCCATCACCATATGTATGCTCATGTGTACACATGTACACATTGTGGACGTAAGGGCCACCTTACTAATTTTGCTATGATAGATTACATACTCCTAATTTAGCAAAGAATTTTGTTTGGGTTAGAAATGAGACTAACCCCCATGGACCCAAAAGAGTATGGGTACCAAAGACCACCCCTAAAGTTTTTGATGTAGGTGTGGGCTCTCACATGACGTGAGAGTGATAGCACCTTGGAGTGGATGCGTTCCGGACTTCATGGAAATCATATTGGATGCATCACTTTCAAGGGAAGGTTGGTGGAGATGACCACCATGTTTTGGAGACAAGGAGAGTTGCTTCTTCGTTTTTGGTAACAATCCTTTACTCCATTTAGTGTTTACATGCTTTCCATTTCATTGTTTATAGCATGTTTTTGATGTCTATGGATTAGTATGTTCATTCCATGTTTATTAGATCCTTGACATACATGTATAGTATTTGAGACACACTTGCTTATATGAACCCATAATTAGTGTTCTCACTTTTGTTTAAGCTATAATGTACATCATGAATCTAATACATGTGAATTCACATAATAATCATGTTTTAGTTTTCCATGATGACTTTTATCGTGTTTTTGATGCTTCATGTTTTGAGTATATGTTTAGATGTTAGTTTTCATTAAGACTAGTTATATACTTGTACATAGAGTGGGCTACAAATAAATCTATATATGTTTGGGATTGAATGCTTGTTTGTTCCCATTAGATGTGCTAGTATAGCCTAGTTTTGATGATTCGTACATTTTAGACTTGTATTCACATTTTGGATTCGATTTATGATTATGAGTTCCCATTTCATGTATATGTGTATTTTGCCAAACTTGAAGATATCATGTATACCCCTTGAGTCATTTGCCTTTCATGCAAATCTATATTATGGACTCAAATTGTGTTTAGGGATATGTATGTATACTTCTTGTGTTGACAATTCATACATATACCTTGAAATGAAAATTGCCTTGATGAAAATTTAGCTTATCATGTTTTTCATGTTTTTCTTGTGTTCAATATTTAACTTCATGTATATGTCTATCTTATCCAAACTATTGACTATACATGAGTATCCTTTTTGAGCCACGTGCCTTAATGCATATATCTTGTGGACTCTTTATGTTTTGGATATGTATGTATACGTTAGTTTGTATTAGACATACATATGCCTTGAAGATTAGATAGTTTTGATGATTTCGTGTTTTAAGGAATAATTGAGCTTAATGAAAATATTTTCATGATTATGATATTCACACTTTATTTGTACACTCACATCTATTGCTTGCTCATGTTTTGTTTTTCATGAGACATATTTATGCTTAATTGGATTAGAGTGTTGATTATTATGTGGATTTCTTACTTCATGAAAAACTATTTTGTTTTATTCCTTGCTTGAAGGATTTCGTACTAGTTAACAAGTTTTCCATTTAACTAGTTGCGATGTTCTTCACCTTGGTAGAGATTTTCAAACAAAACTACATTTTCAAATCTATCTTTGAAACCCCTACCAACCAAAGGGAGGTTGGATGGGAGATCATGTTCATGTATGCCCTAAATTGAAAATCTTTAAAACTTGAATTATGATTGGGTGGTAGATAATATGATGTATACACTTGAACTTATTGCTATATCAATTGGTATCATTGAACTCTTTCAATTGGTATCATTTGATCTTCTTGTATACTCATATATGTTTTGTATGTATGTATGCTTTAAATTCCAGTATATCAATTTCTATTGGTATCTATTTTTCATACATATATATGTTTGTGTTTATGCTAGTGCTTGAGTTTCAATTTTGTTTAAATTGATTACTTTTAAATTGTTATCAAGACTATGCATGACTTTAGTTTGTATTTCATAAAGAGGGAGAAAATTTGATCTTGTATTTCAATTGTATTTGATTCTACTCCCACACTTTATGACTTTAAAGATGAATTTTAAAGACTTTCAAATTTGTTTTATATATTTTTTAAAATGAAATATATTTTTACAATTGGTATCATATTGAAAAATTCAAAATTGTTATGTTTAATATTCATGTTTTAGATATTCAAGATTTATGTTTAATTTCAATTGGTATCGATTGTTTTTCATGATGATGATTTTCAATTGATATCTCAAAATTTTGTTTAAAGAAAATACACAAAAGTTTTGATTTGTATTTCCTATATGCAAGGAGAGCTTAACATCTCTCTTACATATAGATTCATGTTGAGTATATTATAAATTGAGGAGCTTGACAACTCTTCTTTATATGATAACGTGTGTAGGGGGAGCTTCACATCTTCTCTTATGCATTACATAATATGTGTTATGTGAATTGGGGCTTGTCATCCTTCTTCATGTAATGCATATGTGTAGGGAAGCTAACTTAGCGTCTTCCTCTTCATGAATGTATATAGCATATAACATTTATTGATCTTTGTTTATTTTCATTTGGTATCAAGATGCTTCATTGACATATTTTCTATTGATATCATGTTTGTAGTCACCCCTATATGACTTTGTTTTTTGTTTTAGACAAAAAGGGGAGAAGATTGTTTGCATTGTTTTGATTGACAAAAAGGGGAAGAAAGACTATTTACCCCTCATTGACATTTCATGGTTTTGATTGTTTACCCCTTTGTTGATGATTGACAAAAAGGGGGAGAAAGATTTTGAGTTGAGTTTATATATGCATATTTGTGTTTTTGCATATATTAAGTTTTAAGTTCATGCATAAGCAAATAAACATAATAAGATATGAAAAATATGTTTAAATGCATGTCTCTTGTTTAGAATCATAAGCTTTCATTGCATATTTATTATGTTTATTGTGATGCATGAGTTAAGGGGAGCTTCTTTGAAGCTTAACTTTAATCCATGCATATATAACTCCATGAGTTTTGTCATCATCAAAAAGGGAGATTGTTGGCCCAATGGCCTTCCACTCTAGTTTTGATGATGATCAACACTCATGTAGTTATGTTTACTAATATTCTTGTGTTTCTAAGTTTCAGATCATTAACAGGATATTAGTTGGTGATTAGCTTCAACAAGATGATTAGAAGCTATTCATGATGATTCCGGTGCCAAAGCTTAAAGATCATACCTTTGCACTTGGAGATCAAGGAGTTTGGAGCAAGTCTACTTGAAGATGAAGATCGTCAAGAAGACTTAGGTATCCTAGTTTAGATAGAGTTTTTAGATCCATTTGTAAAGCTTAGTTTAGTTGATATGCTCAAGTGCACAAAACACACACGTTTTATGATTTGATATTTGGTTTTTATGAATAGTTGATCAAAACAAGTTTACATATGTTATATGTATAGTAGATGTTTTCTATTTATACATACATGCCTTAACTTGGTAAACAAACTTATTTTGATATCCCTATTCATGTTTTGGAAAATCAAGTTTGACAAAATACAAGGTTTTGTTTTTGATAAAATTTGCAAGACACAAAAATGAATTGATATGTTGATATATTGTCTTGAAATTTTTATCACATGTTTATGTTTAACATAAAATGATAAAACAAGTTTTAGAAAAACATATTTTTAGAAAAACAGTTTTAATGTGATTAAAACTATTTTTTAGATTTACTGTGAATTTATGGGATTTTTATTGAGTGAAAAGACCTATTTTCAAATCCCGTATCTGTGCAGAACTGAGGACTGGGCTGACAGGCCAAGTCGGTCGACCGGACCGGTCGACCGCACCATAGGCCGGTCGACCGGACGGTCGACCGACGTGCACAAGTCTGTGCACGTTTTGGAGTCTCTGGGACGGTCGACCGGGCCGTTCGACCGAGATGAGAGTTCTGCTCTCAGGATGTTTCGGTCGACCGGGCCGGTCGACCGCTATTGCCCAACGGTCACATTTTTGACCGTTGGCGGTCGACCGGCCGGTCGACCGGCAGTCTGTCAGACTGCCACTCAGCCTAACGGCTAGTTTTGTATAGGGGCTATATAAACCCATCTCTTTGGGGATTTTGGCCAAGTTTTCTAAGAGAAAAATTTCAGTTTTCTGAAGTGTTTAAAAGAGTTTTAAAAAGAGTTTTAAGTGCAAAAACTTCTCATCTTTATTTGTTTTGGGTTTTTTGGAAAATCAAAGAAAACTAGGTTTTGGGATTTTGATTTGGTATTTCATTTTCTATCATATACAAGAGATTTCCCAAGTAGTTTTTCTTTGTTGCTTGTTTCCAAAAACACTTTGATTCCACACTTGAGCTATCTTCTATCCTAAACTATTAGGATCTTTGTTTTGTGGAAAAAGAAAAAGGAAAGAGGTTTGTGGTTGAGATATACCACTTGTTGTAAACCCTTGATTTCTTGAGTTGCTCCCTCTTTGGTAGAGGTGGAGAGTGTTGTATTGGGTTGTTGGTTTGGATCCCTCTTAGGTAGAGGTGATTGAGTTTGGTTGTGAGCCTCTTCGGTAGAGGTGTTTTGGTTGTTGGTTGTTGTATTGGCTACGGGCCTAACCCCTCGGTTGTGAGGAGGTTGTGTTGAGAGAGGAGTTTGGTACTCCTAGTGTTGTAAGAAATCCTCTTCGGTAGAGGTTCCCTCGGTGGGAGTTGAGATAGTGGAAATCCTACACGGTGGTGTAGGCGGGGATGTAGAGCAAGGTGCTCGAACCTCGAAACAATCTCGTTGTTTGCGATTGCTCCCATTGTCTCTCTAACTCTCTCTCTTTTATTTGTGCAAAGCATCATATTCATATTATATCATATTTGCTTGTGTTGTGCATATTTCATATTGCCTTGCATTTATTCATATTGCTATTCACTCTTATATGTTTGCTTGATTGTGTGTATTTCATATTGCTTGGATTGCTTGTGTGTGTGTGCCTAACTTATACTCATCCAACAAGAGCTTCACATAGCACCTCAACCCATTTAAGGGGAATCAAGGGGAGTTAGTCCAGAGCCTCGCAGGGGAATTCGGCTACACTTGTTGTATTGTATTAGTTTGTGCATAATTTGCATTAGCTTCCGCATTTAGCGCACTTAGTTTGCATTTAGTTTTCTAGATTAGCATTTACACCTATTCACCCCCCCTCTAGGTTTTTACATTGGTATCAGAGCTAGTGCTCCTGATACTTAGGCTTAACATCCTAGGAGTGAGATCCAATTGCTTGCTAATCTCATTTGCATTTGTTTGTTTGCACATTCATATATAGTATACCATGGACTTCATGACCCCTCCTAGCTTTGACCCTTCCAACATTGATGTTTGGAAGTATAGGATGTCCATGTACCTAAAGACCCTAGGTTTGCATGTTTTCCTTGCCGCCACCAAGAGATGTTATCTTGGTGATAGCAATCATATAGGGGCCAATGCACAAGCCCTAGAGGCCATTAGAAGCACTTTACCTAAAGACTATCTTTTATGTGTTTCTAATCTTGATTCCGCTTTTGCAGTGTGGAACAAGTTGACAACAACCACCACCTCCAAGCTTCAATTGCCAATCCAAGAAGAGGAATCTAGCGGAGAATCCGAGCCACAACAATGCTATATGGTCCAAGGGATGACTCCCTTGAGGTACATTCGGATCTCAACTAGATAGTAATGATTGTGCTAGTTCTTCAAATGATTATGTTGATCCCCATGCCTTAAATGAAGAACTTTCTATTGTTTGTGAAAAACTAATAGAAAAATATAACTTGTTGAAAAGAAAAGTCTAGAAATTGAAAAGAAAATAAGTGTTTGCATTCTAGACTTGATTGTGTTTTGCAAGAGAAGGTTGAGTCTATAATGAAAGGGATTCATTGAGATCTCAATTGGAACTTGCTTTAAAAGAAAATGAATTTTTAAAGTCTAAAAATGATTGCCATGCTATTTTGAAGAAAAATGAAAATTTGTCTTCAAAAGTAGATTTTTGTTGTAAAAGAAATAATTCTTTGAAATTAAAATTGATTCTATTTCAAAGGATTTAGAAATTTGTTTAAAGAAAAATGAGTTTTTACAATAAGATTGATGCTCATGTTTGCCATGCTAGTGTAGCCTCTTCATCTAGACTACCTAATGCATGTACCTCTTCTTCTAGGATTAATGATGATATTTTGTATGCTAAAGAAGAGAGTAGATTGTTTGGGCTCCACTATGAGCAATGTGCTAAGAACCATACACGATTGGAAACCTTGGTTCGAAAGAAACAAGTTCCATCCTTTATGCATGCACACCTTCCCGGCATACACATGCTCCTCACGGACACACCCATCACCATATGTATGCTCATGTGTACACATGTACACATTGTGGACGTAAGGGCCACCTTGCTAAATTTTGCTATGATAGATTACATACTCCTAATTTAGCAAAGAATTTGTTTGGGTTAGAAATGAGACTAACCCCCATGGACCCAAAAGAGTATGGGTACCAAAGACCACCCCTAAAGTTTTTGATGTAGGTGTGGGCTCTCACATGACGTGAGAGTGATAGCACTTGGAGTGGATGCGTTCCCGGACTTCATGGAAATCATATTGGATGCATCACTTTCAAGGGAAGGTTGGTGGAGATGACCACCATGTTTTGGAGACAAGGAGAGTTGCTTCTTCGTTTTTGGTAACAATCCTTTACTCCCATTTAGTGTTTACATGCTTTCCATTTCATTGTTTATAGCATGTTTTGATGTCTATGGATTAGTATGTTCATTCCATGTTTATTAGATCCTTGACATACATGTATAGTATTTGAGACACACTTGCTTATATGAACCCATAATTAGTGTTCTCACTTTTGTTTAAGCTATAATGTACATCATGAATCTAATACATGTGAATTCACATAATAATCATGTTTTAGTTTTCCATGATGACTTTTATCGTGTTTTTGATGCTTCATGTTTTGAGTATATGTTTAGATGTTAGTTTTCATTAAGACTAGTTATATACTTGTACATAGAGTGGGCTACAAATAAATCTATATATGTTTGGGATTGAATGCTTGTTTGTTCCCATTAGATGTGCTAGTATAGCCTAGTTTTGATGATTCGTACATTTTAGACTTGTATTCACATTTTTGGATTCGATTTATGATTATGAGTTCCCATTTCATGTATATGTGTATTTTGCCAAACTTGAAGATATACATGTATACCCCTTGAGTCATTTGCCTTTCATGCAAATCTATATTATGGACTCAAATTGTGTTTAGGGATATGTATGTATACTTCTTGTGTTGACAATTCATACATATACCTTGAAATGAAATTGCCTTGATGAAAATTTAGCTTATCATGTTTTTCATGTTTTTCTTGTGTTCAATATTTAACTTCATGTATATGTCTATCTTATCCAAACTATTGACTATACATGAGTATCCTTTTTGAGCCACGTGCCTTAATGCATATATCTTGTGGACTCTTTATGTTTTGGATATGTATGTATACGTTAGTTTGTATTAGACATACATATGCCTTGAAGATTAGATAGTTTTGATGATTTCGTGTTTTAAGGAATAATTGAGCTTAATGAAATATTTTCATGATTATGATATTCACACTTTATTTGTACACTCACATCTATTGCTTGCTCATGTTTTGTTTTTCATGAGACATATTTATGCTTAATTGGATTAGAGTGTTGATTATTATGTGGATTTCTTATTTCATGAAAAACTATTTTGTTTTATTCCTTGCTTGAAGGATTTCGTACTATTTAACAAGTTTTTCCATTTAACTAGTTGCGATGTTCTTCACCTTGGTAGAGATTTTCAAACAAAACTACATTTTCAAATCTATCTTTGAAAACCCCTACCAACCAAAGGAGGTTGGATGGGAGATCATGTTCATGTATGCCCTAAATTGAAAATCTTTAAAACTTGAATTATGATTGGGTGGTAGATAATATGATGTATACACTTGAACTTATTGCTATATCAATTGGTATCATTGAACTCTTTCAATTGGTATCATTTTGATCTTCTTGTATACTCATATATGTTTTGTATGTATGTATGCTTTAAATTCCAAGTATATCAATTTCTATTGGTATCTATTTTTCATACATATATATGTTTGTGTTATGCTAGTGCTTGAGTTTCATTTTGTTTAAATTGATTACTTTTAAAATTGTTATCAAGACTATGCATGACTTTAGTTTGTATTTCATAAAGAGGGAGAAAATTGATCTTGTATTTCAATTGGTATTTGATTCCTACTCCCACACTTTATGACTTTAAAGATGAATTTTAAAGACTTTCAAATTTGTTTATATATTTTTTTAAAATGAAATATATTTTTACAATTGGTATCATATTGAAAAATTCAAAATTTGTTATGTTTAATATTCATGTTTTAGATATTCAAGATTTATGTTTAATTTCAATTGGTATCGATTGTTTTCATGATGATGATTTTCAATTGATATCTCAAAATTTTGTTTAAAGAAAATACACAAAATTTTGATTTGTATTTCCTATATGCAAGGAGAGCTTAACATCTCTCTTACATATAGATTCATGTTGAGTATATTATAAATTGAGGAGCTTGACAACTCTTCTTTATATGATATCGTGTGTAGGGGAGCTTCACATCTTCTCTTATGCATTACATAATATGTGTTATGTGAATTGGGCTTGTCATCCCTTCTTCATGTAATGCATATGTGTAGGGAAGCTAACTTAGCGTCTTCCTCTTCATGAATGTATATAGCATATAACATTTATTGATCTTTGTTTATTTTCATTGGTATCAAGATGCTTCATTGACATATTTTCTATTGATATCATGTTTGTAGTCACCCCTATATGACTTTGTTTTTTGTTTTAGACAAAGGGGGAGAAGATTGTTTGCATTGTTTTGATTGACAAAAAGGGAAGAAAGACTATTTACCCCTCATTGACATTTCATGGTTTTGATTGTTTACCCCTTTGTTGATGATTGACAAAAAGGGGGAGAAAGATTTTGAGTTGAGTTTATATATGCATATTTGTGTTTTTGCATATATTAATTTTAAGTTCATGCATAAGCAAATAAACATAATAAGATATGAAAAATATGTTTAAATGCATGTCTCTTGTTTAGAATCATAAGCTTTCATTGCATATTTTTATGTTTTATTGTGATGCATGAGTTAAGGGGGAGCTTCTTTGAAGCTTAACTTTAATCCATGCATATATAACTCCATGAGTTTTGTCATCATCAAAAAGGGGAGATTGTTGGCCCAATGGCCTTCCACTCTAGTTTTTGATGATGATCAACACTCATGTAGTTATTTTTACTAATATTCTTGTGTTTCTAAGTTTCAGATCATTACAGGATATTAGTTGGTGATTAGCTTCAACAAGATGATTAGAAGCTATTCATGATGATTCCGGTGCCAAAGCTTAAAGATCATACCTTTGCACTTGGAGAATCAAGGAGTTTGGAGCAAGTCTACTTGAAGATGAAGATCGTCAAGAAACTTAGGTATCCTAGTTTAGATAGAGTTTTTAGATCCATTTGTAAAGCTTAGTTTAGTTGATATGCTCAAGTGCACAAAACACACACGTTTTATGATTTGATATTTGTTTTTATGAATAGTTGATCAAAACAAGTTTACATATGTTATATGTATAGTAGATGTTTTCTATTTATACATACATGCCTTAACTTGGTAAACAAACTTATTTTGATATCCCTATTCATGTTTTGGAAAAATCAAGTTTGACAAAATACAAGGTTTTGTTTTTGATAAAATTGCAAGACACAAAAATGAATTGATATGTTGATATATTGTCTTGAAATTTTTATCACATGTTTATGTTTTAACATAAAAATGATAAACCAGTTTTTAGAAAAAATATTTTTAGAAAAACAGTTTTTATTGTGATTAAAACTATTTTTTAGATTTACTGTGAATTTATGGGATTTTTATTGAGTGAAAAGACCTATTTTCAAATCCCGTATCTGTGCAGAACTGAGGACTGGCTGACAGGCCAAGTCGGTCGACCGGACCGGTCGACCGCACCATAGGCCGGTCGACCGGGACGGTCGACCGACGTGCACAAGTCTGTGCACGTTTTGGAGTCTCTGGGACGGTCGACCGGGCCGGTCGACCGAGATGAGAGTTCTGCTCTCAGGATGTTTCGGTCGACCGGGCCGGTCGACCGCTATTGCCCACGGTCACATTTTTGAACCGTTGGCGGTCGCCGGCCGGTCGAACGGCAGTCTGTCAGACTGCCAACTCAGCCTAACGGCTAGTTTTGTATAGGGGCTATATAAACCCCATCTCTTTGGGGATTTTGGCCAAGTTTTCTAAGAGAAAAATTTTCAGTTTTCTGAAGTGTTTAAAAGAGTTTTAAAAAGAGTTTTAAGTGCAAAAACTTCTCATCTTTATTTGTTTTGGGTTTTTTGGAAAATCAAAGAAAACTAGGTTTTGGGATTTTGATTTGGTATTTCATTTTCTATCATATACAAGAGATTTCCCAAGTAGTTTTTCTTTGTTGCTTGTTTCCAAAACACTTTGATTCCACACTTGAGCTATCTTCTATCCTAAACTATTAGGATCTTTGTTTTGTGGAAAAGAAAAAGGAAAGAGGTTTGTGGTTGAGATATACCACTTGTTGTAACCCTTGATTTCTTGAGTTGCTCCCTCTTTGGTAGAGGTGGAGAGTGTTGTATTGGTTTTTTGTTTGGATCCCTCTTAGGTAGAGGTGAT
>JAVJIF010024171.1:0-59095 GCA_038442645.1 Agave tequilana
GTCAAACATAGAAATAAGTTTAATTAGTATTAATTATACATAAAAACTATGTCATTCTACTCCCGGGTCTTGAAACCTCATTTTCTCCATGTTGGGCTTTTGTTCGGCTCTATAAGGCCTAGTTCAGGCTGATATGAGCTGAAAGTTTGACTTTTGGTCAAACTTTCCAATTAACACTAGAAATAAGGTTAATTAGCATTAATTGTGCATAAAAACTATGTAACACCACTCTCAGCACATGAAAACCTTATTTTCTCCCGTTTCGGACCCTATTAGGCTCTCTTATAAGGCCCTTTTCGGGCCAATTGGGGCTAAAAGTTTCAGTTCTGGTCAAACTTCCCCATTACACAAGAAAAAAGCTTAATCATAGAAAATTGTATATAGAACTACGTAATACCATTCTCGGCCCTGAAAATCATGTTTCCTCCGTTGGTCCATATTCGCTCTAATAAGCCTTCTTCAGGCCAATCAGGGCTGAAAATTCTCAATTAAGACTAGAAACTAGTTTAATTTGTAGTAATTATATATAAGAACATGTATTACTACTCTCGGCTCTTGAAAACCTCATTTTCTCCCCGTTTGGGTCTTAATCGGGCTATTATAAGGCCTAGTTTATGCCAATCGGGCTCAAAGTTTGACTTTTGGTCATATTTCCCAATTAACACAATAAACAGGATTAATTAGTGCAATTATACTTAGAAACTAGGTAATACTATTCACGGCCCTTGAAAACCATGTTTTCCTCCCGTTTGGTTTCTGTTTGGCTCTTATAAGGCCTACTTCAGGCCAATCGGAGATGAAAGTTTTACTTTTAGTCAAACATAGAAATAAGTTTAATTAGTAGTAATTATACATAAAAACTATGTCATTCTACTCCCTCCCGGCTCTTGAAAACCTCATTTTCTCCCTATTTGGGCTTTGTTTGGCTCTTATAAGGCCTAGTTCAGGCTAATATGAGCTGAAAGTTTGACTTTGGTCAAACTTTCCAATTATCACTAGAAATAAGGTTAATTAGTACTAATTGTACATAAAAAACTATGTAACACCACTCTCAGCACATGAAAACCTTATTTTCTCCCGTTTCGGACCCTATTAGGCTCTTATAAGGCCCTTTTCGGACCAATAGGGGCTAAAAGTTTCAGTTCTGGTTAAACTTCCCAATTAACACTAGAAAAAGCTTAATCAATAGAAATTGTATATAGAACTACGTAATATCATTCTCGGCCCTTGAAATCATGTTTTCCTCCGTTTGGTCCCTATTCGGCTCTTATAAGGCCTACTTCAGGCCACACGGGGCTGAAAACTTGACTTTTAGTAAACTTCTCAATTAAGACTAGAAATAGTTTAATTTATAGTAGTATTATACATATAAATTATGTATATTCTCAGCTCTTAAAACCACGTTTTCTCCCCTTTTGGGCTCTAATCATCTATTATAAGGCTTAGTTCACCTCAATTAGGGCTGAAAGTTTGACTTTTGGTCAAACTTCTCAATTAAAACTATAATAAGGTTAATTAGTAGTAATGTACATAGAAACTATGTAATACTATTCACGGCCCTTGAAAACCAAGTTTTTCTCCCGTTTGGTCCCTAATTAGGCTCTATAAGGCATAATTCATGCTAATCAGGGATGAAAGTTTGACTTTTTGTCAAACTTAGAATAAATTTAATTAGTAGTAATTATACATAAAAACTATGTTATTCTACTCTCATCTCTTGAAAACCTCATTTTCTCCCTCTTTGTGCTCTATTCGGCTCTTATAAGGCCTAGTTCAGACTAATAAGGCCTGAAAGTTTGACTATTGATCAAACTTTACAATTAACACTAGAATAAGGTTAATAGTACTATTTGTACATAAAAACTATGTAATACCATTCTCAGCACTTGACAACTTTGTTTTCTCCCGTTTGGGTCCTATTCGTCTCTAATGAGGCTAGTTTAGGCTAATAAGAACTGAGGTTTGACTTTTGGTCAAACTTTATAATTAAGACTAAAAACAAGTTTAATTAGTAGTAATTATACATAAAAACTATGTCATACTACTCTCGGCTCTTGAAAACCTCATTTTCTCCCCGTTTGGACCCTAATCGGCTCTTATAAGGCCTAATTCAGGCCAATCGGGGCTGAAAGTTTGACTCTTGGTCAAACTTTCCAATTAACACTAGAAACAAAGTTAATTAGTAGTAATTATACATAGAAACTATGTAATACCATTCATGGCCCTAGAAGACCATGTTTTCCTCCCGTTTGGTCCCTATTCGGCTCTTATAAAGCCTAGTTCAGACCAATCGGGCTGAAAGTTTGACTTTTGGTAAAACTTTCCATTAAGATGAGAAACAAGTTTAATTAGTGGTAACTATACATAAAATTATGTATTACTTCTCATTGCTCTTGGAAACCTTGTTTTTCCCGTTTGTACCTTATTCCGCTCTTATGTTATAAGGTCTAGTCCAGACCAAACTGGGCTGAAAGTTTGACTTTTAGTCAAATTTCTCAATAACACTAGAAATAAGGTTAATTAGTCGTAATTGTACATATAAACTATGTAATACCATTCACAGCCCTTGAAAACTATGTTTTCCTCCCTTTTAGTCCCGATTCGGCTCTTATAAGCCTAGTTCTGGATAATCGGGCCTGAAAGTTTGACTCTTGATCAAATTTCCTAATTAACACTGAAACAAGGTTAATTAGTAGTAATTCTACTTAAAAACTATGTAATACCATTCACGGCCCTTTAAAACCATGTTTTTTTCCCGTTTAGTCCCTTTTCGATTCTTATAAGGCCAATCAGGGCTGAAAGTTTCACTTTTGATCAAACTTAAAATTAAAAAAAAAAAAAGTTTAACTTATAGTGGTTAAAAATAAAAACTTTGTAATACTACTCTCGGCTCTTAAAAATCTCATTTTCTCCCTGTTTTTGGCCCTATTTAGCTCTAATAACGCCTAGTTCAGGCCAATAAGGGATTATGTTCGACTTTTGGTCAAACTTCCAAATTAAAACTTAAAACAATTTTAATTAGTAGTATAGGGCCCTAATGGGAAACCGCCTTAGTTATTGTTATAGTAAAACTTAAAAGAATTTCACTTTTGATCAAACTTACAAATTAAGAATAGAAACAAATAATTAGTTATAGTTTATACATAGAAACTATGTGAACTACTCCCGAATTCTGAAAACCATGGTTTCTCCCCGTTTGGGCCCTATATGGATCGTATAAGACCCGTTTCAGGCCAATCGGGGCTGAAAGTTTAACTTTTGGTAAAACTTCCCAATTAAGACTAGAAAAAGGTTTAATTAGTAGTAATTACAAATAAAAACTATGTAATACTACTTCCGACGCTTGAAAACCTCATTTCTCCCTGTTTGGACCTCATTCGGCTCTTATTTAGCGGCCTAGGCCAATCTGAGATGCAAGTTTGATTTTAGGTCAGTAATCCCAATTAATGCAAGAAATAAAATAAATTAGTAGTAATTGTATATAAAACTATGTAATACCACTTTAAGCTCTTGAAAATCATTATTTCTTCCGCTTTGTGTCATATTCGGCTCTATAAGGCCTAGTTCAGGCCTATAAGGGCTGAAAGTTTTGACTTTTAGTCAAACTTTCTAATTAATACTAGAAACAACTTTATTTAGTAATAATTATACCTAAAAACAATATATACAACTCTTAACTTTTGAAAACTGTATTTTCTCTCTGATTGGACCCATTAGGCTCTTATAAGGCCTAATTCAGGCCAATAGGAGCTGAAAGTTTCAATTTTAGTCAAACTTCCCAATTAACACTAGAAATAAGGTTATTCAGTAGTAATTATACATAGCACTATGTAATACCTTTTACGGCCCTTGAAACCATATTTTCCTCCCGTCTAGTCACTATTCGACTCTTATAAGGTGTAGTTTAGGCCAATCGAGGCTGAAAGTTTGATTTTTAGTAAAACTTTCCAATTAAGATTAGAAACTAGTTTAAATAGTAATAATTATACAGAAAAACTATGTGCTACTGCTAATGACTCTTGAAAACCTCATTTTCTCCCTGTTTGGGCCTAATCGGCTATTATAATGCCTAGTTTAAGCCAATCGGAATTGAAAGTTTGACTTTTGGTCAAACTTTCTCATTAACACTAGAAACAAGGCTAATTATTAGTAATTGTACATAAAAATAATGTAACACCATTCAGGGCCTTTGAAAACTAAGTTTTCCTCCCGTTGGTCCCTATTCGGCTCTTATGAGGCGCAGTTGAGGCCAATCGGGAGCTGAAAGTTGGACTTTTAAGTCAAACTTCTCAATTAAGACTAGAAACTAGTTTAATTAGTAGTAATTATACATAAAAACTATGATTATTACTTTAGGCTTTTGAAAACTATATTTTCTCCCCGATTGGACGTTATTAGGCTCTTATAAGAACTAGTTCAGGTTAATCAGGGCTGAAAGTTTAACATTTGTTCAAATTTTCCAATTTAATATTAGAAACAAGTTTAATTAGTAATAATTTGTATATAGAAACTATACAATACAACTCTCAGCCCTGAAAACCATGTTTTCTCCCGTTTGGGCCCTATTCGCTCATATAAGGTCTAGTTCAGGCTAATCGGGGCTGAAAGTTTGACTTTTGGTAAAACTTCTCAATTAAGACTAGAAACTAGTTTAATTAGTAGTAATTATACATGAAAACTATGTATTATTACTCCGGCTCTTAAAACCTCGTTTTCTCTCCATTTGGGCCTTAATCGGCCAGTATAAGGTCTTGTTTAGACCAATCGGACTGAAAGCTTCACTTTTGGTAAAACTTCCCAATTAACACTAGAAACTAGTATAATTAGTAGTAATTATACATAAAAACTATATATTACTACTCTTGACTTTTAAAAACTGTATTTTCTCCCCGTTTGGACCCTATTAGGCTCTAATAAGGCCCTTTTCGGGCCAATAAGGGCTAAAAGTTTCAGTTCTGGTAAAACTTCCCAATTAACACAAGAAAAAGGTTAATCAATAGAAATTGTACATAGAATTACGTAATACCATTCTCGGCCCTTGAAAATCATGTTTTCCTCCCGTTTAGTCCCTTTTCGATTCTTATAAGGCCAATCAGGGCTGAAAGTTTCACCTTTGGTCAAACTTACAAATTAAGAATAAAAAAGTTTAATTTATAGTAGTTATATATTAAAACTTTGTAATACTACTCTCGGCTCTTAAAATCTCGTTTTCTCCCTGTTTTAGCCCTATTCAACTCAAATAAGGCCTAGTTCAGGCCAAAAAGGGCTTAATGTTCGACTTTTGGTCAAACTTCCTGATTAAAACTTAAAACAATTTTAATTAGTAGTATAGGGCCCTAATGGGAAACTGCCTTTTCCCCGTTTGGGTCCTATTCGGCTTTTATAAGGCCTAGTTTAGGCTATCAAGAGCTTAAACTTTAATTTTTGGTCAAACTTCCCAATTAACACTAGAAACAAGGTTAATTCGCAGTAATTGTACATGGAAACTATGTAATATCACTCTTTGCTCTTGAAAATCATGTTTTCCTCTAGTTTGGCCCCTATTTGGCTCTTATAAGGCCTAGTTCTGGCTAATCGGGGTTGAAAGTTTGAATTTTGGTCAATCTTACAAATTAAGAATAGAAACAAATTAATTAGTTACAGTTTAAACATAGAAACTATGTGAACTACTCCTGAATCCTGAAAACCATGGTTTCTCCCCGTTTGGGCCCTATATGGCACTTATAAGACCTGGTTCAGGCCAATCGGAGCCTAGAAAAAGGTTTAATTAGTAGTAATTACACATAAAAACTATGTAATATTATCTCGACTCTTGAAAACCTCATTTCTCCCTGTTTGGGCCTTGTTCGGCCCTTATATGGTGGCCCAGGCCAATCGGAGATGCAAGTTTGACTTTAGGTCAGTAATCCCAATTAACACTAGAAATAAAATAAATTAGTAATAATTATATATAGAAACTATGTAATACCACTCTAAACTCTTGAAAATCATATTTTCTTCCGGTTTGGGCCATATTCGGCTCATAAGGCCTAGTTCAGGCAATAAGGGCTGAAAGTTTACAATAATGGCTTGAAAGTTTGACTTTTAGTCAAACTTTTCAATTAAGACTAGAAATAAGTTTATTTAATAATTATACAAAAAACTATATAATACAACTCTTGACTTTAGTTAAACTTCTCAATTAACACTAGAAATAAGGTTATTCAGTAGTAACTATACATAGCACTATGTAATACCTTTTACGGCCCTTGAAAACCATATTTTCCACCCGTTTAGTCACTATTCTTCTCTTATAAGGTGTAGTTTAGGCCAATCGAGGCTGAAAGGTTGATTTTTGTTTAACTTTCCAATTAAGATTAGAAACAAATTTAAATAGTAATAATTATACAGAAAAACTATGTGCTACTGCTAATGACTCTTGAAAACCTTATTTTCTCCCTGTTTGGGCCCTAATCGGCTATTATAATGCCTAGTTTAGGCCAATCGTGACTGAAAGTTTGACTTTTGGTCAAACTTTCTCATTAACACTAGAAACAAGGCTAATTATTAGTAATTGTACATAAAAATAATGTAACACCATTCAGGGCCTTTGAAAACCATATTTTCCTCCCGTTTGGTCTCTATTCGGCTCTTATGAGGCCCAGTTCAGGCTAATCGGGCTGAAAGTTAGACTTTTAAGTCAAACTTCTCAATTAAGACTAGAAACTAGTTTAATTAGTAGTAATTATACATAAAAACTATGTATTACTACTTTTGCCTTTAGAAAACTATATTTTCTCCCCGATTGGACGTTATTAGGCTCTTATAAGGACTAGTTCAGGTTAATTAGGGCTGAAAGTTTGACATTAGTTCAAAATTTCCAATTTAATATTAGAAACAAGGTTAATTAGTCATAATTGTATATAGAAACTATACAAAACCACTCTCAGCCCTTGAAAACCATGTTTTCTCTCGTTTGGGCCCTATTCGACTCATATAAGGTCTAGTTCAGGCTAATCGGGGTTGAAAGTTTGACTCCTCGCAAAACTTCTCAATTAAGACTAGAAACTAGTTTAATTAGTAGTAATTATACATGAAAACTATGTATTATTACTCTCGGCTCTTAAAATCTCGCTTTCTCTCCATTTGGGCCTTAATCGGCCAGTATAAGGTCTTGTTCAGACCAATCGAGACTGAAAGTTTAACTTTTGGTAAAACTTCTCAATTAAGACTCAAACTAGTATAATTAGTAGTAATTATACATAAAAACTATATATTACTACTCCTGACTTTTGAAAACTGTATTTTCTCCCCGTTTGGACCCTGTTAGGCTCTTATAAGGCCCTTTTCGGGCCAATAGGGGCTAAAAGTTTCAGTTCTGGTAAAACTTCTCATTTAACACAAGAAAAAAGGTTAATCAATAGAAATTGTACATAGAACTACATAATACCATTCTCGGCCCTTGAAAATCATGTTTTCCCTCCCGTTTGATCCCTATTCGGCTCTTATAAGGCCTACTTCAGGTCAATCGGGCCTGAAAACTTAACTTTTAGTAAAACTTCTCAATTAAGACTAGAAACTAGTTTAATTTATAGTAATTATACATAAAAACTATGTATTACTACTCTCGGCTCTTGAAAATCTCGTTTTCTCCGTGTTTGGGCCTTAATCGGCTATTATAAGGCCTAGTGTGAGCAATCAGGGCTCAAAGTTTGACTTTTGGTCAAACTTTTCAATTAACACCATAAATAAGATTAATTAGTAGTAATTATACATAGAAACTATGTAATACTATTCACGGCCCTTGAAAACCATGTTTTCCTCCCGTTTGGTCTCTATTTGGCTCTTATAAGGCCTATTTCAGGCCAATCGAGATGAAAGTTTTACGTTTGGTCAAACATAGAAATAAGCTTAATTAGTAATAATTATACATAAAAACTATGTCATACTACTCTCGATTCTTGAAAACCTCATTTTCTCCCCGTTTGGGCCCTAATCGGCTCTTATAAGGCCTACTTTAGGCCAATCGTGGCTGAAAGTTTGACTCTTGGTCAAACTTTCCAATTAACACTAGAAATAAGGTTAATTAGTACTAATTGTACATAAAAACTATGTAACACCACTCTCAGCACATGAAAACCTTATTTTCTCCCGTTTCGGACCCTATTAGGCTCTTATAAGGCCCTTTTCGGGCCAATAGGGGCTAAAAATTTCAGTTCTGGTCAAACTTCCTAATTAACAATAGAAAAAAGCTTAATCAATAGGAATTGTATATAGAACTACGTAATACCATTCTCGGCCCTTGAAAATCATGTTTTCCTCCCGTTTGGTCCCTATTCGGCTCTTATAAGGCCTACTTCAGGCCACACGGGGCTGAAAACTTGACTTTCAGTAAAACTTCTCAATTAGGACTAAAATAGTTTAATTTATAGTAATTATACATAAAAATTATATATACTCTCAGCTCTTGAAAATCACGTTTTCTCCCCTTTTGGGCTCTAATCAGCTATTATAAGGCTTAGTTCACGCCAATCGGGGCTGAAAGTTTGACTTTTGGTCAAACTTCTCAATTAAAACTATAAACAAGGTTAATTAGTAGTAATTGTACATAGAAACTATGTAATACTATTCACGGCCCTTGAAAACCATGTTTTTCTCCCGTTTTGTCCCTAATTAGGCTCTATAAGGCCTAGTTCAGGCTAATCAGGGATGAAAGTTTGATTTTTGGTCAAACTTAGAAATAAGTTTAATTAGTAGTAATTATACATAAAAACTATGTTATTCTACTACCATCTCTTGAAAACCTCATTTTCTCCCTCTTTGTGCTTTATTCGGCTCTTATAAAGCCTAGTTCAGACTAATAAGGCCTGAAAGTTTGACTATTAATCAAACTTTACAATTAACACTAGAAATAAGGTTAATAGTACTATTTGTACATAAAAACTATGTAATACCACTCTCAGCACTTGAAAACTTTGTTTTCTCCCGTTTGGGTCCTATTCGTCTCTAATGAGGCTAGTTTAGGTAAATAAGAACTGAATGTTTGATTTTTGGTCAAACTTTATAATTAAGACTAAAAACAAGTTTAATTAGTAGTAATTATACATAAAAACTATGTCATACTACTCTCGATTCTTGAAAACCTCATTTTCTCCCCGTTTGGGCCCTAATCGGCTCTTATAAGGCCTAATTTAGGCCAATCGTGGCTGAAAGTTTGACTCTTGGTCAAACTTTCCAATTAACACTAGAAATAAGGTTAATTAGTACTAATTGTACATAAAAACTATGTAACACCACTCTCAGCACATGAAAACCTTATTTTCTCCCGTTTTGGACCCTATTAGGCTCTTATAAGGCCCTTTTCGGGCCAATAGAGGCTAAAAATTTCAGTTCTGGTCAAACTTCCTAATTAACAATAGAAAAAAGCTTAATCAATAGAAATTGTATATAGAACTACGTAATACCATTCTCGACCCTTGAAAATCATGTTTTCCTCCCGTTTGGTCCCTATTCGGCTCTTATAAGGCCTACTTCAGGCCACACGGGGCTGAAAACTTGACTTTCAGTAAAACTTCTCAATTAGGACTAAAAATAGTTTAATTTATAGTATTATACATAAAAATTATATATACTCTCAGCTCTTGAAAATCACGTTTTCTCCCCTTTTGGGCTCTAATCAGCTATTATAAGGCTTAGTTCACGCCAATCGGGGCTGAAAGTTTGACTTTTGGTCAAACTTCTCAATTAAAACTATAAACAAGGTTAATTAGTAGTAATTGTACATAGAACTATATATTACTATTCAGGGTCCTTAAAATCATGTTTTTCTCCCGTTTGGTCCCTAATTAGTCTCTATAAGGCCTAGTTCAGGCTAATCAGGGATGAAAGTTTGACTTTTGGTCAAACTTAGAAATAAGTTTAATTAGTAGTAATTATACATAAAAACTATGTTATTCTACTCCCATCTCTTGAAAACCTCATTTTCTCCCTATTTGTGCTTTATTCGGCTCTTATAAGGCCTAGTTCAGACTAATAATGCCTGAAAGTTTGACTATTGATCAAATTTTACAATTAACACTAGAAATTAGGTTAATAGTACTATTTGTACATAAAAACTATGTAATACCATTCTCAGCACTTGAAAACTTTGTTTTCTCCCGTTTGGGTCCTATTCGTCTCTAATGAGGCTAGTTTAGGTAAATAAGAACTGAATGTTTGACTTTTGGTCAAACTTTATAATTAAGACTAAAAACAAGTTTAATTAGTAGTAATTATACATAAAAACTATGTCATACTACTCTCGATTCTTGAAAACCTCATTTTCTCCCCGTTTGGGCCCTAATCGGCTCTTATAAGGCCTAATTTAGGCCAATCGTGGCTGAAAGTTTGACTCTTGGTCAAACTTTCCAATTAACACTAGAAATAAGGTTAATTAGTACTAATTGTACATAAAAACTATGTAACACCACTCTCAGCACATGAAAACCTTATTTTCTCCCGTTTCGGACCCTATTAGGCTCTTATAAGGCCCTTTTCGGACCAATAGGGGCTAAAAGTTTCAGTTCTGGTTAAACTTCCCAATTAACACTAGAAAAAGCTTAATCAATAGAAATTGTATATAGAACTACGTAATATCATTCTCGGCCCTTGAAAATCATGTTTTCCTCCCGTTTGGTCCCTATTCGGCTCTTATAAGGCCTACTTCAGGCCACACGGGGCTGAAAACTTGACTTTTAGTAAAACTTCTCAATTAAGACTAGAAATAGTTTAATTTATAGTAATTATACATATAAATTATGTATTACTTCTCATTGCTCTTGGAAACCTTGTTTTTCCCATTTGTACCTTATTCTGCTCTTATTTTATAAGGTCTAGTCCAGACCAAACTGGGCTGAAAGTTTGACTTTTAGTTAAACTTCTCAATAACACTAGAAATAAGGTTAATTAGTCGTAATTGTACATATAAACTATGTAATACCATTTACAGCCCTTGAAAACTATGTTTTCCTCCCTTTTGGTCCCGATTCGGCTCTTATAAGACCTAGTTCTGGCCAATCGAGCCTGAAAATTTGACTCTTGATCAAATTTCCCAATTAACACTGAAACAAGGTTAATTAGTAGTAACTGTACATAAAAACAATGTAATACCATTCACGGCACTTTAAAACTATGTTTTCTTCCCGTTTAGTCCCTTTTCGATTCTTATAAGGCCAATCATGGCTGAAAGTTTCACTTTGATCAAACTTACAAATTAAGAATAAAAAAAAGTTTAACTTTTATAGTAGTTATATACAAAATCTTTGTAATACTACTCTCGGCTCTTAAAAACCTCGTTTTCTCCCTGTTTTGGCCCTATTCAGCTCTAATAAGGCCTAGTTAAGGCTAATAAGGGCTTAATGTTCGACTTTTAATTAAACTTCCTAATTAAAACTTAAAACAATTTTAATTAGTAGTATAGGGTCCTAATGGGATACCGCCTTAGTTATAGTTATAGTAAAACTTAAAATAATTTCACTTTTGATCAAACTTACAAATTAAGAATAGAAACAAATTAATTAGTTATAGTTTATATATAGAAACTATGTGAACTACTCCCGAATCCTGAAAATCATGGTTTCTCCCCGTTTGGGCCCTATATGGCTCTCATAAGACCTGGTTCAGGCCAATCGGGGCTGAAAGTTTAACTTTTGATAAAACTTCCCAATTAAGACTAGAAAAAGGTTTAATTAGTAGTAATTACACATAAAAACTATGTCATACTACTCCCGACACTTCAAAACCTCATTTCTCGCTGTTTGGACCTTATTCGGCTCTTATTTGGCGGCCTAGGCCAATCGGAGATGCAAGTTTGACTTTAGGTCAGTAATCCCAATTAACGCTAGAAATAAAATAAATTAGTAGTAATTTTACATAAAAACTATGTAATACCACTCTAAGCTCATGAAAATCATGTTTTCTTCCTATTTGTGTCATATTCAGCTCTATAAGGCCTAGTTCAGGCCTATAAGGGCTGAAAGTTTGACTTTTAGTCAAACTTTCCAATTAATAGTAGAAATAAGTTTATTTAGTAATAATTATACATAAAAACTATATAACTCCTAACTTTTGAAAACTGTATTTTCTCTCTGATTGGACCCATTAGGCTCTTATAAGGCCTAATTCAGGCCAATAGGAGCTGAAAGTTTCAATTTTAGTCAAACTTCTCAATTAACACTAGAAATAAGGTTATCCGTAGTAATTGTACATAGCACTATGTAATACCTTTTTACGGCCCTTGAAAACCATATTTTCCTCCCGTTTAGTCACTATTCGACTCTTATAAGGTGTAGTTTAGGCCAATCGAGGCTGAAAGTTTGAATTTTGGTAAAACTTTCCAATTAAGATTATAAACTAGTTTGAATAGTAATAATTATACAGAAAAACTATGTGCTACTGCTAATGACTCTTGAAAACCTCTTTTTCTCCCTGTTTGGGCCCTAATCGGCTATTATAATGCCTAGTTTAGGCCAATCGGAACTGAAAGTTTGACATTTGGTCAAACTTTCTCATTAACACCAGAAACAAGGCTAATTATTAGTAATTGTACATAAAAATAATATAACACCATTCAGGGCCTTTGAAAACCATATTTTCCTCCCGTTCGGTCCCTATTCGGCTCTTATGAGGCCCAGTTCAGGCTAATCGGGGCTGAAAGTTTGACTTTTAAGTCAAACTTCTCAATTAAGACTAGAAACTTGTTTAATTAGTAGCAATTATACTTAAAAACTATGTATTACTACTTTAGGCTTTTGAAAACTATATTTTCTCCCTGATTGGATGTTATTAGGCTCTTATAAGGACTAGTATTAACATAAGAGCCGAAAGTTTGACTTTTATTTAAAATTTCCAATTTAATTTTAGAAACTAGGTTAATTAGTAATAATTGTATATAGAAACTATACAATATCACCCTCAGCCCTTGAAAACCATGTTTTCTCCCGTTTGGGCCCTATTCGTCTCATATAAGGTCTAGTTCAGGCTAATCGGGGCTGAAAATTTGACTCTTGATAAAACTTCTCAATTAAGAGTAGAAACTAGTTTAATTAGTAGTAATTATACATGAAAACTATGTATTATTACTCTCGGCTCTTGAAACCTCGTTTTCTCTCTGTTTGGGCCTTAATCGGCCATTATAAGGTCTTGTTCAGAGCAATCGGGACTGAAAGTTTCACTTTTAGTAAAACTTCTCAATTAAGACTAGAAACTAGTATAATTAGTAGTAATTATACATAAAAACTATATATTACTACTCCTGACTTTTGAAAACTGTATTTTCTCCTTGTTTGGACCCTATTAGGCTCTTATAAGGCCCTTTTCTGTTAAAACTTCCCAATTAACACAAGAAAAAAGGTTAATCAATATAAATTGTATATAGAACTACGTAATACCATTCTCGGCCCCTGAAAATCATGTTTTCCACCCGTTTGGTCCCTATTCGGCCCTTATAAGGCCTACTTCAGGCCAATCGGGGCTGAAAACTTGACTTTTAGTAAAACTTCTCAATTAAGACTAGAATCTAGTTTAATTTGTAGTAATTATAAATAAAAACTATGTATTACTACTCTCGGCTCTTGAAAACCTCATTTTCTCCCCGTTTGGGCCTTAATCGGCCATTATAAGGCCTAATTCACGCCAATCGGAGCTCAAAGTTTGACTTTTAGTCAAACTTCTCAATTAACACCATAAACAAGATTAATTAATAGTAATTATACATAGAAACTATGCAATACTAATCACGGCCCTTGAAAACCTTGTTTGGTCTTGTTCAGACCAATCGGGACTGAAAGTTTCACTTTTGGTAAAACTTCTCAATTAAGAGTAGAAACTAGTATAATCAGTAGTAATTATACATAAAAACTATATATTACTACTCCTGACTTTTGAAAACTGTATTTACTCCCCGTTTAGACCCTATTAGGCTCTTATCAGGCCCTTTTCAGGCCAATAAGGGCTAAAAGTTTCAGTTCTGATAAAACTTCTCAATTAACACAAGAAAAAGGTTAATTAATAGAAATTGTACATAGAACTACGTAATACCATTCTCGGCTCCTGAAAATCATGTTTTTCACCTGTTTGGTCCCTATTTGGCTCTTATAAGGCCTACTTCAGGCCAATCAGGACGGAAAACTTGACTTTTATTAAAACTTCTCTATTAAGGCTAGAAAATAGTTTAATTTATAGTAATTATACATAAAAACTATGTATTACTACTATCAGCTCTTGAAAACCTCATTTTCTCCCTGTTTGGGCCTTAATCGGTTATTATAAGGCCTAGTTCACGCCAATCGGGGCTCAAAGTTTGACTTTTGGTCAAACTTCTCAATAAACACCATAAATAAGATTAATTAGAAGTAATTATACATAGAAACTATGTAAAACTATTGACGGCCCTTGAAAACCATGTTTTCCTCCTGTTTGGTCTCTATTTGACTCTTATAAGGCCTAGTTCAGGCCAATCGGAGATGAAAGTTTTACTTTTGGTCAAACATAGAAATAAGTTGAATTAGTATTAATTATACATAAAAACTATGTCATTCTACTCCCGGCTCTCGAAAACCTCATTTTCTCCCTGTTTGGGCTTTGTTCGGCTCTTATAAGGTCTAGTTTAGGCTGATATGGACTGAAAGTTTGACTTTTGGTCAAACTTTCCAATTAACACTAGAAATAAGGTTAATTAGTACTAATTGTACATTAAAACTATGTAATACCACTCTCAGCACTTGAAAACCTCATTTTCTCCCTTTTCGGACCCTATTAGGCTCTCTTATAAGGCCCTTTTCGGGCCAATAGGAGCTAAAAGTTTCAGTTCTAGTCAGCCTTCCCATTTAACACAAGAAAAAAGCTTAATCAATAGAAATTGTACATAGAACTACGTAATCCATTCTCGGCCCTTGAAAATCATGTTTTCCTCCCGTTTGGTCTCTATTCGGCTATAATAAGGCCTACTTCAGGCCAGTCGAGGCTGAAAACTTGACTTTTAGTAAAACTTCTCAATTAAGACTAGAAACTATTTTAATTTATAGTAATTATACATAAAAACTATGTATTACTAATCTCGGCTCTTGAAAACCTCATTTTCTCCATGTGTGGGCCTTAATCGGCTATTATAAGGCCTAGTTCATGCCAATCGGGGCTCAAAGTTTGACTTTTGGTCAAATTTCCCAATTAACACCATAAACAAGATTAATCAGTAGTAATTATACATAGAAACTATGTAATACTATTCACGGCCCTTGAAAACCATATTTTCCTCCCGTTTGGTCTCTATTTGGCTCTTATAAGGCCTACTTCAGGCCAATCGGAGATGAAAGTTTTACTTTTGGTCAAACATAGAAATAAGTTTAATAAGTAGTAATTTTACATAAAAACTATGTCATTCTACTCCCGGCTCTTGAAAACCTCGTTTTCTCCCTGTTTGGGCTTTGTTCGGCTCTTATAAGGCCTACTTCAAGCTGATATGGACTGAAAGTTTGACTTTTGATCAAAATTTTCAATTAATACTAGAAATAAGGTAAATTAGTATTAGTTGTACATAAAAACTATGTAATACCACTCTCAGCACATGAAAACCTAATTTTCTCCCGTTTCGGACCCTATTAGGCTCTTATAAGGCCCTTTTCGCGCCAATAGGGGCTAAAAGTTTCAGTTCCGGTCAAACTTCCCAATTAACACTAGAAAAAAGCTTAATCAATAGAAATTGTACATAGAACTATGTAATACCATTCTCGGCCCTCGAAAATCATGTTTTCCTCCTGTTTGGTCCCTATTCGGCTCTTATAAGGCCTACTTCAGGCTAATCAGGGCTGAAAACTTGACTTTTAGTAAAACTTCTCAATTAAGACTAGAAAATAGTTTAATTTGTAGTAATTATACATAAAAATTATGTATTACTACTCTCAGCTCTTTTGGGCTTAGTTTACGCCAATCAGGGCTGAAAGTTTGACTTTTGGTCAAACTTCTCAATTAACACTATAAACAAGGTTAATTAGTAGTAATTGTATTTAGAAACTATGTAATACTATTCACGGCCCTTGAAAACCATGTTTTTCTCCCGTTTGGTCCCTATTCGGCTCTATAAGGCCTAGTTCAGGCTAATCGGGGATGAAAGTTTAACATTTGGACTAACTTAGAAATAAGTTTAATTAGTATAATTAAACATAAAAACTATGTTATTCTACTCCCAGCTCTTGAAAACCTCGTTTTCTCCCTGTTTGTGCTTTATTCGGCTCTTATAAGATCTAGTTCAGACTAATAAGGGCTGAAAGTTTGACTATTGGTCAAACTTTCTATTAAAACTAGAAATAAGGTTAATTAGCACTAATTGTACATAAAAACTATGTAATACCACTCTCAGCACTTGAAAACCTTATTTTCTCCTATTTTGGTCCTATTCGGCTCTAATAAGGCCTAATTCAGGCTAATAAGACTAAAGGTTTGACTTTTAGCCAAACTTTATAATTAAGACTGCAAACAAGTTTAATTAGTGGTAATTATATATAAAAACTATGTCATACTACTCTCGTTTCTTGAAAATCTCGTTTTCTCCCCGTTTGGGCCTCAATCGGCTCTTATAAGGCTTACCAGGCCAATCGGGGCTGAAAGTTTAACTCTTGGTCAAACTTTTCAATTAACACTAGAAACAAAATTAATTAGTAGTAATTGTACATAGAAACTATGTAATACCATTCATGGCCCTAGAAAACCATGTTTTTCTCCTGTTTGGTCCCTATTCGGCTCTTATAAAGCCTAGTTCAGACCAATCGGGGCTGAAAGTTTGACTTTTGGTAAAACTTCCCAATTAAGACGAGAAACAAGTTTATTTAGTAGTAATTATACGTAAAATTATGTATTACTTCTCCTTGCTCTTGGTAACCCTATTTTCCCCATTTGTACCTTATTCGACTCTTATATTATAAGGTCTAGTCCAGACTAAATAGTGCTGAAAGTTTAACTTTGAGTCAAGCTTCTCAACAACACTAGAAATAAGATTAATTAGTCGTAATTGTACATATGAACTATGTAATACCGTTCATAGCCCTTGAAAACTATGTTTTCCTCCCTTTTGGTCCTTATTTGGCTCTTATCAGACCTACCAATCGGGGCTGAAAGTTTGACTCTTGATCATACTTTCCAATTAACACTGAAAACAAGGTTAATTAGTTAGTAGTAATTGTACATAAAACTATGTAATACTATTCACGGCCTTTGAAAACCATGTTTTCTTCCCGTTTAGTCTCTTTTCGATTCTTATAAGGCCAATCAGGGCTGAAAGTTTCACATTTGATCAAACTTACAAATTAAGAATAAAAAAGTTTAATTTATAGTGGTTATATATAAAAACTTTGTAATACTACCTCGGCTCTTAAAAAACTCGTTTTCTCCCTGTTTTGGCCCTATTCAGCTTTAATAAGGCCTAGTTCAGGCCAATAAGGGCTTCTTAATGTTCGACTTTTGGCCAAACTTCCTAATTAAAACTTAAAACAATTTTAATTAGTAGCATAGGGCCCTAATGGGAAACAACTTTTTCACCCGTTTGGGTCCTATTCGGCTTTTATAAGGCCTAGTTTAGGTTATCAAGAGCTTAAAGTTTCATTTTTGGTCAAACTTCCCAATTAACACTAGAAACAAGATTAATTCACAGTAATTGTACATGGAAACTAAGTAATATCACTCTTAGCTCTTGAAAATCATGTTTTCCTCTAGTTTGGCCCCTATTTGGCTCTTATAAGGCCTAGTTCTGGCTAATCAGGGCTGAAACTTTGAATTTTAATCAACCTTATAAATAAAGAATAAAAACAAATTAATTAGTTACAGTTTATACATAGAAACTATGTGAACTACTCCCAAATCTTGCAAACCATGGTTTCTCCCCGTTTGGGCCCTATATGGCTCTTATATGACTTGGTTCAGGCCAATCGGGGCTGAAAGTTTAACTTTTGGTAAAACTTCCCAATTAAGACTAGAAATAAGTTTAATCTATAGTAATTACACATAAAACTATGTAATACTACTTCCGACTATTGAAAACCTCATTTCTCCCTGTTTGGGCCTTGTTCGGCTCTTATATGGCGGCCCAGGCCAATCGGAGATGCAAGTTTGACTTTAGGTCAGTAATCCCAATTAACGCTAGAAATAAAATAAATTATTAGTAATTATACATAGAAACTATGTAATACCACTATAAGCTCTTGAAAATCATATTTTCTTCCGGTTTGGGCCATATTCTGATCTATAAGCTCTGGCCAATAAGGGCTGAAAGTTTGACTTTTGGTCAAACTTGCCAATTAAGACTAGAATAAGTTTATTTAGTAATAATTATACATAAAAACTATATAATACAACTCCTGACTTTTGAAAACTGTATTTTCTCTCTGATTGGACCCATTAGGTTCTTATAAGGCCTAATTCAGGCCAATAGGAGCTGAAAGTTTCAATTTTAGTCAAACTTCTCAATTAACACTAGAAATAAGGTTATTCAGTAGTAATTGTACATAGCACTATGTAATACCTTTTACAGCCCTTGAAAACTATATTTTCCTCCCGTTTAATCACTATTTTACTCTTATAAGGTGTAGTTTAGGCTAATCGAGGCTGAAAGTTTGATTTTTGGTAAAACTTTCCAATTAAGAATATAAACTAGTTTGAATAGTAATAATTATACAGAAAAACTATGTGGTACTGCTAATGACTCTTGAAAACCTCATTTTCTCCCTGTTTGGCCCCTAATCGGCTATTATAATGCCTAATTTAGACCAATCAGGACTGAAAGTTTGACTTTTGTTCAAACTTTCTCATTAACACTAGAAACAAGGCTAATTATTAGTAATTTGTACATAAAAATAATGTAAAACCATTCAGGACCTTTGAAAACCATGTTTTCCTCCCGTTTGGTCCCTATTCGGCTCTTATGAGGCCTAGTTAAGCCAATCAAGGCGGAAAGTTTGACATTTAAGTCAAACTTCTCAATTAAGACTAGAAACTTGTTTAATTAGTAGTAATTATACATAAAAACTATGTATTACTACTTTCGGCTTTTGAAAACTATATTTTCTCCCCGATTGGACGTTATTAGGCTCTTATAAGGACTAGTTCAGGTTAATCAGGGCTGAAAGTTTGACTTTTATTCAAATTTCCAATTTAATATTAGAAAGAAGGTTAATTAGTAATAATTGTATATAGAAACTATACAATACCACTCTCAGCCCTTGAAAACCATGTTTTCTCCCGTTTGGGCCTTATTCGGCTCATATAAGGTCTAGTTCAGGCTAATCGGGGCGGAAAGTTTGACTCTTGGTAAAACTTCTCAATTAAGACTAGAAACTAGTTTAATTAGTAGTAATTTTATATGAAAACTATGTATTATTACTCTCGGCTCTTGAAACCTCGTTTTCTCTCCGTTTGGGCTTTAATCGGCCATTATAAGGTCTGTTCAGACCAATCGGGACTGAAAGTTTCACTTTTGGAAAAACTTCTTAATTAAGACTAGAAACTAGTATAATTAGTAATAATTATACAAGAAAACTATATATTACTATTCCAGACTTTTGAAAACTGTATTTTCTCCCCGTTTGGACCCTATTAGGCTCTTATACGGCCCTTTTCGGGCCAATAGGGGCTAAAAGTTTCAGTCTGGTCAAACTTCCCAATTAACACAAGAAAAAAGTTAATCAATAGAAATTATATATAGAACTATATAATACCATTCTCGACCCTTGAAAATCATGTTTTCCTCCCGTTTGGTCCCTAATTCGGCTCTTATAAGGCCTACTTCAGGGCAATCGTAGCTGAAAACTTGACTTTTAGTAAAACTTCTCAATTAAGGCTTGAAACTAGTTTAATTTGTAGAAATTATATATAAAAACTATGTAGTAACTCTCGACTCTTGAAAACCTCGTTTTCTCCCTGTTTGGGCTTTAATCGGCTATTATAAGGCCTAGTTCATACCAATCGGGGCTCAAAGTTTGACTTTTGATCAAACTTCCCAATTAACACATAAATAAGATTAATTAGTAGTAATTATACATGGAAACTATGTAATACTGTTCACGGCCCTTGAAAACCATTTTTTCCTCCCGTTTAGTCTCTATTTGGCACTTATAAGGCCTAGTTCAGGCCAATCGGAGATGAAAGTTTTACTTTTGGTCAAACATAGAAATAAGTTTAATTAGTAGTAATTATACATAAAAACTATGTCATTCTACTCCCGGCTCTTGAAAACCTCGTTTTCTCCCTATTTGGGCTTTGTTCGGCTCTTATAAGGCCTAGTTCAGGCTGATATGGGCTGAAAGTTTGACTTTTGGTCAAACTTTCCAATTAACGCTCGAAATAAGGTTAATTAGTACTAATTGTACATAAAAACTATGTAATATCACTCTCAGCACATGAAAACCTTATTTTCTCCCGTTTCGAACCCTATTAGGTTCTTATAAGGCCCTTTTCGGGCCAATAGAGGCTAAAAGTTTCAGTTCTGGTCAAACTTCCCAATTAACTCTAGAAAAAAGCTTAATCAATAGAAATTGTATATAGAACTACGTAATACCATTCTCGGCCCTTGAAAATCATGTTTTCCTCCCGTTTTGTCCCTATTCGGCTCTTATAAGGACTACTTCAGGCCAATCGGGGCTGAAAACTTGACTTTTAGTAAAACTTCTCAATTAAGACTAGAAATAGTTTAATTTATAGTAATTATACATAAAAATTATGTATTACTACTCTTAGGTCTTGAAAACCTCGTTTTCTCCCCTTTAGGGCTCTAATCAGCTATTATAAGGCTTAGTTCACGCCAATCGGGGCTGAAAATTTAACTTTTGATCAAACTTCTCAGTTAACACTATAAACAAGGTTAATTAGTTGTAATTGTACATAGAAACTATGTTATACTATTCACGGCCCTTGAAAACCATGTTTTTCTCCCGTTTGGTCCCTATTAGGCTCTATAAGGCCTAGTTCAGGCTAATCGGGGATGAAAGTTTGACTTTTGGTCAAACTTGGAAATAAGTTTAATTAGTAGTAATTATACACATAAACTATATTATTCTACTCCCATCTCTTGAAAACCTCGTTTTCTCCCTGTTTGTGCTTTATTCGGCTCTTATAAGGCCTAATTCAGACTAATAAGGGCTGAAAGTTTGATTATCAGTCAAACTTTCCAATTAACACTAGAAATGAGGTTAATAGTATTATTTGTATATAAAAACTATGTAATACCACTCTAAGCACTTGAAAACTTTGTTTTCTCCCATTTGGGTCCTATTCGTCTCTATTGAGGCCTAGTTTAGGCTAATAAGAACTGAATGTTTGACTTTTGTCAAACTTTATAATTAATACCAAAAACAAGTATAATTAGTAGTAATTATACATAAAAACTATGTCATACTACTCTCGGCTCTTGAAAACCTCATTTTTCTCCCCGCTTGGGCCCTTATCGGCTCTTATAAGGCCTAATTCAGGCCAATCGGGGCTGAAAGTTTGACCAAGGGTCAAGCTTTCCAATTAATGCTTGAAACAAAGTTAATTAGTAGTAATTATACATAGAAACTACGTAATACCTTTCATGGCCCTAGAAGACCATGTTTTCCTCCCGTTTGGTCCCTATTCGGCTCTTATAAAGCTTAGTTCAGACCAATCTGAGCTGAAAGTTTGACTTTTGGTAAAACTTCCCAATTAAGATGAGAAACATGTTTAATTAGTGGTAACTATACATAAAATTATGCATTACTTCTCATTGCTCTTGGAAACCTTGTTTTTCCCGTTTGTACCTTTCTGCTCTTATGTTATAAGGTCTAGTCCAGACCAAACTGGGCTGAAAGTTTGACTTTTAGTTAAACTTCTCAATAATACTAGAAATAAGGTTAATTAGTCGTAATTGTACATATAAACTATGTAATACCTTTTACAGCCCTTGAAAACTATGTTTTCCTCCCTTTTGGTCCCGATTCGGCTCTTATAAGACCTAGTTCTGGCCAATCGAGCCTGAAATTTGACTCTTGATCAAATTTCCCAATTAACACTGAAACAAGGTTAATTAGTAGTAACTGTACATAAAAACTATGTAATACCATTCACGGCCCTTTAAAACTATGTTTTCTTCCCGTTTAGTCCCTTTTCGATTCTTATAAGGCCAATCATGGCTGAAAGTTTCACTTTTGATCAAACTTACAAATTAAGAATAAAAAAAAGTTTAACTTATAGTAGTTATATACAAAAACTTTGTAATACTACTCTCGGCTCTTAAAAACCTCGTTTTCTCCCTGTTTTGGCCCTATTCAGCTCTAATAAGGCCTAGTTAAGGCCAATAAGGGCTTAATGTTCGACTTTTAATCAAACTTCTTAATTAAAACTTAAAACAATTTTAATTAGTAGTATAGGGTCCTAATGGGATACCGCCTTAGTTATAGTTATAGTAAAACTTAAAATAATTTCACTTTTGATCAAACTTACAAATTAAGAATAGAAACAAATTAATTAGTTATAGTTTATATATAGAAACTATGTGAACTACTCCCGAATCCTGAAAATCATGGTTTCTCCCCGTTTGGGCCCTATATGGCTCTCATAAGACCTGGTTCAGGCCAATGGGGCTGAAAGTTTAACTTTTGATAAAACTTCCCAATTAAGACTAGAAAAAGGTTTAATTAGTAGTAATTACACATAAAAACTATGTCATACTACTCCCGACACTTCAAAACCTCATTTCTCGCTGTTTGGACCTTATTCGGCTCTTATTTGGCGGCCTAGGCCAATCGGAGATGCAAGTTTGACTTTAGGTCAGCAATCCCAATTAACGCTAGAAATAAAATAAATTAGTAGTAATTTTACATAAAAACTATGTAATACCACTCTAAGCTCTTGAAAATCATGTTTTCTTCCAATTTGTGTCATATTCGGCTCTATAAGGCCTAGTTCATGCCTATAAGGGCTGAAAGTTTGACTTTTAGTCAAACTTTCCAATTAATAGTAGAAATAAGTTTATTTAGTAATAATTATACATAAAACTATATGATATAACTCCTAACTTTTGAAAACTGTATTTTCTCTCCGATTGGACCCATTAGGCTCTTATAAGGCCTAATTCAGGCCAATAGGAGCTGAAAGTTTCAATTTTAGTCAAACTTCTGAATTAACACTAGAAATAAGGTTATCCGTAGTAATTGTACATAGCACTATGTAATACCTTTTTACGGCCCTTGAAAACCATATTTTCCTCCCGTTTAGTCACTATTCGACCCTTATAAGGTGTAGTTTAGGCCAATCGAGGCTGAAAGTTTGAATTTTGGTAAAACTTTCCAATTAAGATTATAAACTAGTTTGAATAGTAATAATTATACAGAAAAACGATGTGCTACTGCTAATGACTCTTGAAAACCTCATTTTCTCCTTATTTGGGCCCTAATCGGCTATTATAATGCCTAGTTTAGGCCAATCGGAACTGAAAGTTTGACTTTTGGTCAAACTTTCTCATTAACACCAGAAACAAGGCTAATTATTAGTAATTGTACATAAAAATAATATGACACCATTCAGGGCCTTTGAAAAACATATTTTCCTCCCGTTCGGTCCCTATTCGGCTCTTATGAGGCCCAGTTCAGGCTAATCGGGGCTGAAAGTTTGACTTTTAAGTCAAACTTCTCAATTAAGATTAGAAACTTGTTTAATTAGTAGCAATTATACTTAAAAACTATGTATTACTACTTTCGGCTTTTGAAAACTATATTTTCTCCCTGATTGGATGTTATTAGGCTCTTATATGGACTAGTATTAACATAAGAGCCGAAAGTTTGACTTTTATTTAAAATTTCCAATTTAATATTAGAAACTAGGTTAATTAGTAATAATTGTATATAGAAACTATACAATACCACCCTCAGCCCTTGAAAACCATGTTTTCTCCCGTTTGGGCCCTATTCGTCTCATATAAGGTCTAGTTCAGGCTAATCGAGGCTGAAAATTTGACTCTTGATAAAACTTCTCAATTAAGACTAGAAACTAGTTTAATTAGTAGTAATTATACATGAAAACTATGTATTATTACTCTCGGCTCTTGAAACCTCGTTTTCTCTCTGTTTGGGCCTTAATCGGCCATTATAAGGTCTTGTTCAGAGCAATCGGGACTGAAAGTTTCACTTTTGGTAAAACTTCTCAATTAAGACTAGAAACTAGTATAATTAGTAGTAATTATACATAAAAACTATATATTACTACTCCTGAATTTTGAAAACTGTATTTTCCCCTTGTTTGGACCCTATTAGGCTCTTATAAGGCCCTTTTCTGTTAAAACTTCCCAATTAACATAAGAAAAAAGGTTAATCAATAGAAATTGTATATAGAACTACGTAATACCATTCTCGGCCCCTGAAAATCATGTTTTCTACCCGTTTGGTCCCTATTCGGCTCTTATAAGGCCTACTTCAGGCCAATCGGGGCTGAAAACTTGACTTTTAGTAAAACTTCTCAATTAAGAGTCTAGTTTAATTTGTAGTAATTATAAATAAAAACTATGTATTACTACTCTTGGCTCTTGAAAACCTCATTTTCTCCCCGTTTGGGCCTTAATCGGCCATTATAAGGCCTAGTTCACGCCAATCGGAGCTCAAAGTTTGACTTTTAGTCAAACTTCTTAATTAACATCATAAACAAGATTAATTAATAGTAATTATACATAGAAACTATGCAATACTAATCACGGCCCTTGAAAACCATGTTTTCCTCCCGTTTGGTCTCTATTTGGCTCTTATGAGGCCTACTTCAGGCCAATCGGAGATGAAAGTTTTACTTTTGGTCAAACACAGAATAAGTTTAATTAGTATTAATTATACATAAAACTTTGTCATTCTACTCCCGGCTCTTGAAAACCTCGTTTTTTCCTTGTTTGGGCTTTGTTTGGCTCTTATAAGGCCTAGTTCAGGCTGATATGGGCTGAAAAGTTTGAATTTTGGTCAAACTTTTCAATTAACACTAGAAATAAGGTTAATTAGTACTAATTATACATATAAACTATGTAATACCACTCAGCACATGAAAACCTTATTTTCTCCCGTTTCGGACCCTATTTGGCTCTTATAATCACTTTTCGGGCCAATTGGGGCTAAAAGTTTCAGTTCTGGTCAAACTTCCTAATTAACACTAGAAAAAAGCTTAATCAATAGAAATTGTACATAGAACTACGTAATACCATTCTCGGTCCTTGAAAATCATGTTTTCCTCCCATTTGTCCCCATTCGGCTCTTATAAGGCCAACTTCAGGCCACTCGAGGCTGAAAACTTGACTTTGAGTAAAACTTCTCAATTAAGATTAGAAATAGTTTAATTTATAGTAATTATACATAAAAATTATGTATTACTACTCCCAGCTCTTGAAAACCATGTTTTCTCCCCTTTTGGGCTCTAATTAGCTATTATAAGGCTTAGTTCACGCCAATCGGGGCTGAAAGTTTGACTTTTGGTCAAACTTCTCAACTAAAACTATAAACATAGAAACTACGTAATACCTTTCATGGCCCTAGAATAGTAATTATACATAGAAACTACGTAATACCTTTCATGGCCCTAGAAGACCATGTTTTCCTCCCGTATGGTCCCTATTCGGCTCTTATAAAGCTTAGTTCAGACCAATCTGAGCTGAAAGTTTGACTTTTGGTAAAACTTACCAATTAAGATGAGAAACATGTTTAATTAGTGGTAACTATACATAAAATTATGTATTACTTCTCATTGCTCTTGGAAACCTTGTTTTTCCCGTTTGTACCTTATTCTGCTCTTATGTTATAAGGTCTAGTCCAGACCAAACTGGGCTGAAAGTTTGACTTTTAGTTAAACTTCTCAATAACACTAGAAATAAGGTTAATTAGTCGTAATTGTATATATAAACTATGTAATACCATTTACAGCCCTTGAAAACTATGTTTTCCTCCCTTTTGGTCCCGATTCGGCTCTTATAAGACCTAGTTCTGGCCAATCGAGCCTAAAAATTTGACTCTTGATCAAATTTCTCAATTAACACTGAAACAAGGTTAATTAGTAGTAACTATACATAAAAACTATGTAATACCATTCACGGCCCTTTAAAACTATGTTTTCTTCCCGTTTAGTCCCTTTTCGATTCTTATAAGGCCAATCATGGCTGAAAGTTTCACTTTTGATCAAACTTACAAATTAAGAATAAAAAAAAGTTTAACTTATAGTAGTTATATACAAAAACTTTGTAATACTACTCTCGGCTCTTAAAAACCTCGTTTTCTCCCTGTTTTGGCCCTATTCAGCTCTAATAAGGCCTAGTTAAGGCCAATAAGGGCTTAATGTTCGACTTTTAATCAAACTTCCTAATTAAAACTTAAAACAATTTTAATTAGTAGTAAGGGTCTTAATGGGATTCCGCCTTAGTTATAGTTATAGTAAAACTTAAAATAATTTCACTTTTGATCAAACTTACAAATTAAGAATAGAAACAAATTAATTAATTATAGTTTATATATAGAAACTATTGAACTACTCCCGAATCCTGAAAATCATGGTTTCTCCCCGTTTGGGCTCTATATGGCTCTCATAAGACCTGGTTCAGGCCAATCGGGGCTGAAAGTTTAACTTTTAATAAAACTTCCCAATTAAGACTAGAAAAAAGTTTAATTAGTAGTAATTACACATAAAAACTATGTCATACTATTCCCGACACTTCAAAACCTCATTTCTCGCTGTTTGGACCTTATTCGGCTCTTACTTGGCGGCCCTGGCCAATCGGAGATGCAAGTTTGACTTTAGGTCAGTAATCCCAATTAACGCTAGAAATAAAATAAATTAGTAGTAATTTTACATAAAAACTATGTAATACCACCCTAAGCTCTTGAAAATCATGTTTTCTTCCTATTTGTGTCATATTCGGCTCTATAAGGCCTAGTTCAGGCCTATAAGGGCTGAAAGTTTGACTTTTAGTCAAACTTTCCAATTAATAGTAGAAATAAGTTTATTTAGTAATAATTATACATAAAAACTATATAATATAACTCCTAACTTTTGAAAACTATATTTTCTCTCTGATTGGACCCATTAGGCTCTTATAAGGCCTAATTCAGGCCAATAGGAGCTGAAAGTTTCAATTTTAGTCAAACTTCTCAATTAACACTAGAAATAAGGTTATCCGTAGTAATTGTACATAGCACTATGTAATACCTTTTTACGGCCCTTGAAAACCATATTTTCCTCCCGTTTAGTCACTATTCGACTCTTATAAGGTGTAGTTTAGGCCAATCGAGGCTGAAAGTTTGAATTTTGGTAAAACTTTCCAATTAAGATTATAAACTAGTTTGAATAGTAATAATTATACAGAAAAACTATGTGCTACTTCTAATGACTCTTGAAAACCTCATTTTCTCTCTGTTTGGGCCCTAATCGGCTATTATAATGCCTAGTTTAGGCTAATCGGAACTGAAAGTTTGACTTTTGGTCAAACTTTCTCATTAACACCAGAAACAAGGCTAATTATTAGTAATTGTACATAAAAATAATATAACACCATTCAGGGCCTTTGAAAACCAAATTTTCCTCCCGTTCGGTCCCTATTCGGCTCTTATGAGGCCCAGTTCAGGCTAATAGGGGCTGAAAGTTTGACTTTTAAGTCAAACTTCTCAATTAAGACTAGAAACTTGTTTAATTAGTAGCAATTATACTTAAAAAATATGTATTACTACTTTCGGCTTTTGAAAACTATATTTTCTCCCTGATTGGATGTTATTAGGCTCTTATAAGGACTAGTATTAACTTAAGAGCCGAAAGTTTGACTTTTATTTAAAATTTCCAATTTAATATTAGAAACTAGGTTAATTAGTAATAATTGTATATAGAAACTATACAATACCACCCTCAGCCCTTGAAAACCATGTTTTCTCCCGTTTGGGCCCTATTCGTCTCATATAAGGTCTAGTTCAGGGTAATCGGGGCTGAAAATTTGACTCTTGATAAAACTTCTCAATTAAAGACTAGAAACTAGTTTAATTAGTAGTAATTATACATGAAAACTATTTATTATTACTCTCGGCTCTTGAAACCTCGTTTTCACTCTGTTTGGGCCTTAATCGGCCATTATAAGGTCTTGTTCAGAGCAATCGGGACTGAAAGTTTCACTTTTGGTAAAACTTCTCAATTAAGACTAGAAACTAGTATAATTAGTAGTAATTATACATAAAAACTATATATTACTACTCCTAACTTTTGAAAACTGTATTTTCTTCTTGTTTGGACCCTATTAGGCTCTTATAAGGCCCTTTTCTGTTAAAACTTCCCAATTAACACAAGAAAAAAGGTTAATAGAAATTGTATATAGAACTACATAATACCATTCTCGGCCCCTGAAAATCATGTTTTCCACCCATTTGGTCCCTATTCGGCTTTTATAAGGCTTACTTCAGGCCAATCGGGGCTGAAAACTTGACTTTTAGTAAAACTTCTCAATTAAGACTAGAATCTAGTTTAATTTGTAGTAATTATAAATAAAAACTATGTATTACTACTCTCGGCTCTTGAAAATCTCATTTTCTCCCCGTTTGGGCCTTAATCGGCCATTATAAGGCCTAGTTCACGCCAATCGGAGCTCAAAGTTTGACTTTTAATCAAACTTCTCAATTAACACCATAAATAAGATTAATTAATAGTAATTATACATAGAAACTATGCAATACTAATCACGGCCCTTGAAAACCATGTTTTCCTCCCGTTTGGTCTCTATTTGGCTCTTATGAGGCCTACTTCAGGCCAATCAGAGATGAAAGTTTTACTTTTGGTCAAACACAGAATAAGTTTAATTAGTATTAATTATACATAAAAACTTTGCCATTCTACTCCCGGCTCTTGAAAACCTCATTTTTCTCTCTGTTTGGGCTTTGTTCGGCTCTTATAAGGCCTAGTTCAGGCTGATATGGGCTGAAAGTTTGACTTTAGGTCAAACTTTCCAATTAACACAAGAAATAAGGTTAATTAGTACTAATTGTACATAAAAACTATGTAATATCACTCTCAGCAGATGAAAACCTTATTTTCTCCATTTTCGGACCCTATTAGGCTCTCTTATAAGGTCCTTTTCGGGCCAATAGGGGCTAAAAGTTTCAGTTCTGGTCAAACTTCCCAATTAACACAAGAAAAATCTTAATCTATACAAAGTATACATAGAACTACGTAACACCATTCTTGGCCCTTGAAAATCATGTTTTCCTTCCGTTTGGTCCCTATTCGGCTCTTATAAGGCCCACTTCAGGCAAATCAGGGCTGAAAACTTGACTTCTAGTAAAACTTCTCAATTTCTTCTAGAAACTAGTTTAATTTGTAGTAATTATACATAAAAACTATGTATTACTACTCTCGGCTCTTGAATACCTCGTTTTTCCCATTTGTACCTTATTCTGCTCTTATTTTATAAGGTCTAGTCCAGACCAAACAGGGCTGAAAGTTTGACTTTTAGTTAAACTTCTCAATAACACTAGAAATAAGGTTAATTAGTCGTAATTGTACATATAAACTATGTAATACCATTTACAGCCCTTGAAAACTATGTTTTCCTCCCTTTTGGTCCCGATTCGGCTCTTATAAGACCTAGTTCTGGCCAATCGAGCCTGAAAATTTGACTCTTGATCAAATTTCCCAATTAACACTGAAACAAGGTTAATTAGTAGTAACTGTACATAAAAACAATGTAATACCATTCACGGCACTTTAAAACTATGTTTTCTTCCCGTTTAGTCCCTTTTCGATTCTTATAAGGCCAATCATGACTGAAAGTTTCACTTTGATCAAACTTACAAATTAAGAATAAAAAAAAGTTTAACTTTTATAGTAGTTATATACAAAATCTTTGTAATACTACTCTCGGCTCTTAAAAACCTCGTTTTCTCCCTGTTTTGGCCCTATTCAGCTCTAATAAGGCCTAGTTAAGGCTAATAAGGGCTTAATGTTCGACTTTTAATTAAACTTCCTAATTAAAACTTAAAACAATTTTAATTAGTAGTATAGGGTCCTAATGGGATACCGCCTTAGTTATAGTTATAGTAAAACTTAAAATAATTTCACTTTTGATCAAACTTACAAATTAAGAATAGAAACAAATTAATTAGTTATAGTTTATATATAGAAACTATGTGAACTACTCCCGAATCCTGAAAATCATGGTTTCTCCCCGTTTGGGCCCTATATGGCTCACATAAGACCTAGTTCAGGCCAATCGGGGCTGAAAGTTTAACTTTTGATAAAACTTCCCAATTAAGACTAGAAAAAGGTTTAATTAGTAGTAATTACACATAAAAACTATGTCATACTACTCCCGACACTTCAAAACCTCATTTCTCGCTGTTTGGACCTTATTCGGCTCTTATTTGGCGGCCTAGGCCAATCGGAGATGCAAGTTTGACTTTAGGTCAGTAATCCCAATTAACGCTAGAAATAAAATAAATTAGTAGTAATTTTACATAAAAACTATGTAATACCACTCTAAGCTCTTGAAAATCATGTTTTCTTCCTATTTGTGTCATATTCGGCTCTATAAGGCCTAGTTCAGGCCTATAAGGGCTGAAAGTTTGACTTTTAGTCAAACTTTCCAATTAATAGTAGAAATAAGTTTATTTAGTAATAATTATACATAAAAACTATATAACTCCTAACTTTTGAAAACTGTATTTTCTCTCTGATTGGACCCATTAGGCTCTTATAAGGCCTAATTCAGGCCAATAGGAGCTGAAAGTTTCAATTTTAGTCAAACTTCTCAATTAACACTAGAAATAAGGTTATCCGTAGTAATTGTACATAGCACTATGTAATACCTTTTTACGGCCCTTGAAAACCATATTTTCCTCCCGTTTAGTCACTATTCGACTCTTATAAGGTGTAGTTTAGGCCAATCGAGGCTGAAAGTTTGAATTTTGGTAAAACTTTCCAATTAAGATTATAAACTAGTTTGAATATTAATAATTATACAGAAAAACTATGTGCTACTGCTAATGACTCTTGAAAACCTCATTTTCTCCCTGTTTGGGCCCTAATCGGCTATTATAATGCCTAGTTTAGGCCAATCGGAACTGAAAGTTTGAATTTTGGTCAAACTTTCTCATTAACACCAGAAACAAGGCTAATTATTAGTAATTGTACATAAAAATAATATAACACCATTCAGGGCCTTTGAAAACCATATTTTCCTCCCGTTCGGTCCCTATTCGGCTCTTATGAAGCCCAGTTCAGGCTAATCGGGGCTGAAAGTTTGACTTTTAAGTCAAACTTCTCAATTAAGACTAGAAACTTGTTTAATTAGTAGCAATTATACTTAAAAACTATGTATTACTACTTTAGGCTTTTGAAAACTATATTTTCTCCCTGATTGGATGTTATTAGGCTCTTATAAGGACTAGTATTAACATAAGAGCCGAAAGTTTGACTTTTATTTAAAATTTCCAATTTAATATTAGAAACTAGGTTAATTAGTAATAATTGTATATAGAAACTATACAATATCACCCTCAGCCCTTGAAAACCATGTTTTCTCCCGTTTGGGCCCTATTCGTCTCATATAAGGTCTAGTTCAGGCTAATCGGGGCTGAAAATTTGACTCTTGATAAAACTTCTCAATTAAGACTAGAAACTAGTTTAATTAGTAGTAATTATACATGAAAACTATGCATTATTACTCTCGTCTCTTGAAACCTCGTTTTCTCTCTGTTTGGGCCTTAATCGGCCATTATAAGGTCTTGTTCAGAGCAATCGGGACTGAAAGTTTCACTTTTGGTAAAACTTCTCAATTAAGACTAGAAACTAGTATAATTAGTAGTAATTATACATAAAAACTATATATTACTACTCCTGACTTTTGAAAACTGTATTTTCTCCTTATTTGGACCCTATTAGGCTCTTATAAGGCCCTTTTCTGTTAAAACTTCCCAATTAACACAAGAAAAATGGTTAATCAATATAAATTGTATATAGAACTACGTAATACCATTCTCGGCCCCTGAAAATCATGTTTTCCACCCGTTTGGTCCCTATTCGGCCCTTATAAGGCCTACTTCAGGCCAATCGGGGCTGAAAACTTGACTTTTAGTAAAACTTCTCAATTAAGACTAGAATCTAGCTTAATTTGTAGTAATTATAAATAAAAACTATGTATTACTACTCTCGGCTCTTGAAAACCTCATTTTCTCCCCGTTTGGGCCTTAATCGGCCATTATAAGGCCTAATTCACGCCAATCGGAGCTCAAAGTTTGACTTTTAGTCAAACTTCTCAATTAACACCATAAACAAGATTAATTAATAGTAATTATACATAGAAACTATGCAATACTAATCACGGCCCTTGAAAACCATGTTTGGTCTTGTTCAGACCAATCGGGACTGAAAGTTTCACTTTTGGTAAAACTTCTCAATTAAGAGTAGAAACTAGTATAATCAGTAGTAATTATACATAAAAACTATATATTACTACTCCTGACTTTTGAAAACTGTATTTACTCCCCGTTTAGACCCTATTAGGCTCTTATCAGGCCCTTTTCAGGCCAATAAGGGCTAAAAGTTTCAGTTCTGATAAAACTTCTCAATTAACACAAGAAAAAAGGTTAATTAATAGAAATTGTACATAGAACTACGTAATACCATTCTCGGCTCCTGAAAATCATGTTTTTCACCTGTTTGGTCCCTATTTGGCTCTTATAAGGCCTACTTCAGGCCAATCGGGACGGAAAACTTGACTTTTATTAAAACTTCTCTATTAAGGCTAGAAAATAGTTTAATTTATAGTAATTATACATAAAAACTATGTATTACTACTATCAGCTCTTGAAAACCTCATTTTCTCCCTGTTTGGGCCTTAATCGGTTATTATAAGGCCTAGTTCACGCCAATCGGGGCTCAAAGTTTGACTTTTGGTCAAACTTCTCAATAAACACCATAAATAAGATTAATTAGAAGTAATTATACATAGAAACTATGTAAAACTATTGACGGCCCTTGAAAACCATGTTTTCCTCCTGTTTGGTCTCTATTTGACTCTTATAAGGCCTAGTTCAGGCCAATCGGAGATGAAAGTTTTACTTTTGGTCAAACATAGAAATAAGTTGAATTAGTATTAATTATACATAAAAACTATGTCATTCTACTCCCGGCTCTCGAAAACCTCATTTTCTCCCTGTTTGGGCTTTGTTCGGCTCTTATAAGGCCTAGTTTAGGCTGATATGGACTGAAAGTTTGACTTTTGGTCAAACTTTCCAATTAACACTAGAAATAAGGTTAATTAGTACTAATTGTACATTAAAACTATGTAATACCACTCTCAGCACTTGAAAACCTCATTTTCTCCCTTTTCGGACGCTATTAGGCTCTCTTATAAGGCCCTTTTCGGGCCAATAGGAGCTAAAAGTTTCAGTTCTAGTCAGCCTTCCCATTTAACACAAGAAAAAAGCTTAATCAATAGAAATTGTACATAGAACTACGTAATCCATTCTCGGCCCTTGAAAATCATGTTTTCCTCCCGTTTGGTCTCTATTCGGCTATAATAAGGCCTACTTCAGGCCAGTCGAGGCTGAAAACTTGACTTTTAGTAAAACTTCTCAATTAAGACTAGAAACTATTTTAATTTATAGTAATTATACATAAAAACTATGTATTACTAATCTCGGCTCTTGAAAACCTCATTTTCTCCATGTGTGGGCCTTAATCGGCTATTATAAGGCCTAGTTCATGCCAATCGGGGCTCAAAGTTTGACTTTTGGTCAAATTTCCCAATTAACACCATAAACAAGATTAATCAGTAGTAATTATACATAGAAACTATGTAATACTATTCACGGCCCTTGAAAACCATATTTTCCTCCCGTTTGGTCTCTATTTGGCTCTTATAAGGCCTACTTCAGGCCAATCGGAGATGAAAGTTTTACTTTTGGTCAAACATAGAAATAAGTTTAATAAGTAGTAATTTTACATAAAAACTATGTCATTCTACTCCCGGCTCTTGAAAACCTCGTTTTCTCCCTGTTTGGGCTTTGTTCGGCTCTTATAAGGCCTACTTCAAGCTGATATAGACTGAAAGTTTGACTTTTGATCAAAATTTTCAATTAATATTAGAAATAAGGTTAATTAGTATTAGTTGTACATAAAAACTATGTAATACCACTCTCAGCACATGAAAACCTAATTTTCTCCCGTTTCGGACCCTATTAGGCTCTTATAAGGCCCTTTTCGCGCCAATAGGGGCTAAAAGTTTCAGTTCCGGTCAAACTTCCCAATTAACACTAGAAAAAAGCTTAATCAATAGAAATTGTACATAGAACTATGTAATACCATTCTCGGCCCTCGAAAATCATGTTTTCCTCCTGTTTGGTCCCTATTCGGCTCTTATAAGGCCTACTTCAGGCTAATCAGGGCTGAAAACTTGACTTTTAGTAAAACTTCTCAATTAAGACCAAACTGGGCATTATAATAGCCGATTGGCCTAAACTAGGCATTATAATAGCCGATTAGGGCCCAAACAGGGAGAAAATGAGGTTTTCAAGAGTCATTAGCAGTAGCACATAGTTTTTCTGTATAATTATTACTATTCAAACTAGTTTATAATCTTAATTGGAAAGTTTTACCAAAATTCAAACTTTCAGCCTCGATTGGCCTAAACTACACCTTATAAGAGTCGAATAGTGACTAAACGGGAGGAAAATATGGTTTTCAAGGGCCGTAAAAAGGTATTACATAGTGCTATGTACAATTACTACGGATAACCTTATTTCTAGTGTTAATTGAGAAGTTTGACTAAAATTGAAACTTTCAGCTCCTATTGGCCTGAATTAGGCCTTATAAGAGCCTAATGGGTCCAATCAGAGAGAAAATACAGTTTTCAAAAGTTAGGAGTTATATAGTTTTTATGTATAATTATTACTAAATAAACATATTTCTACTATTAATTGGAAAGTTTGACTAAAAGTCAAACTTTCAGCCCTTATAGGCCTGAACTAGGCCTTATAGAGCCGAATATGACACAAATAGGAAGAAAACATGATTTTCAAGAGCTTAGAGTGGCATTACATAGTTTTTATGTAAAATTACTACTAATTTATTTTATTTCTAGCGTTAATTGGGATTACTGACCTAAAGTCAAACTTGCATCTCCGATTGGCCTAGGCCGCCAAATAAGAGCCGAATAAGGTCCAAACAGCGAGAAATGAGGTTTTGAAGTGTCGGGAATAGTATGACATAGTTTTTATGTGTAATTACTACTAATTAAACCTTTTTCTAGTCTTAATTGGGAAGTTTTATCAAAAGTTAAACTTTCAGCCCCGATTGGCCTGAACCAGGTCTTATGAGAGCCATATAGGGCCCAAACGGGGAGAAACCATGATTTTCAGGATTCGGGAGTAGTTCACATAGTTTCTATATATAAACTATAACTAATTAATTTGTTTCTATTCTTAATTTGTAAGTTTGATCAAAAGTGAAATTATTTTAAGTTTTACTATAACTATAACTAAGGTGGTATCCCATTAGGACCCTATACTACTAATTAAAATTGTTTTAAGTTTTAATTAGGAAGTTTAATTAAAAGTCGAACATTAAGCCCTTATTAGCCTTAACTAGGCCTTATTAGAGCTGAATAGGGCCAAAACAGGGAGAAAACGAGGTTTTTAAGAGCCGAGAGTAGTATTACAAAGATTTTGTATATAACTACTATAAAAGTTAAACTTTTTTTTATTCTTAATTTGTAAGTTTGATCAAAGTGAAACTTTCAGCCATGATTGGCCTTATAAGAATCGAAAAGGGACTAAACGGGAAGAAAACATAGTTTTAAAGTGCCGTGAATGGTATTACATTGTTTTTATGTACAGTTACTACTAATTAACCTTGTTTCAGTGTTAATTGGGAAATTTGATCAAGAGTCAAATTTTCAGGCTCGATTGGCCAGATTTAGGTCTTATAAGAGCCGAATCGGGACCAAAAGGGAGGAAAACATAGTTTTCAAGGGCTGTAAATGGTATTACATAGTTTATATATATAATTACGACTAATTAACCTTATTTCTAGTGTTATTGAGAAGTTTAACTAAAAGTCAAACTTTCAGCCCAGTTTGGTCTGGACTAGACCTTATAAAATAAGAGCAGAATAAGGTACAAATGGGAAAAACAAGGTTTCCAAGAGCAATGAGAAGTAATACATAATTTTATGTATAGTTACCACTAATTAAACATGTTTCTCATCTTAATTGGGAAGTTTTACCAAAAGTCAAACTTTCAGCTCAGATTGGTCTGAACTAAGCTTTATAAGAGCCGAATAGGAACCAAACGGGAGGAAAACATGGTCTTCTAGGGCCATGAAAGGTATTACGTAGTTTCTATGTATAATTACTATTCTAGGGCCATGAAAGGTATTACGTAGTTTCTATGTTTATAGTTTTAGTTGAGAAGTTTGACCAAAAGTCAAACTTTCAGCCCCGATTGGCGTGAACTAAGTCTTATAATAGCTAATTAGAGCCCAAAAGGGGAGAAAACGTGGTTTTCAAGAGCTGAGAGTAGTAATACATAATTTTTATGTATAATTACTATAAATTAAACTATTTCTAGTCTTAATTGAGAAGTTTTACTCAAAGTCAAGTTTTCAGCCTCGAGTGGCCTGAAGTAGGCCTTATAAGAACCGAATGGGGACAAATGGGAGGAAAACATGATTTTCGAGGACCGAGAATGGTATTACGTAGTTCTATGTACAATTTCTATTGATTAAGCTTTTTTCTAGTGTTAATTAGGAAGTTTGATCAGAACTGAAACTTTTAGCCCCAATTGGCCCGAAAAGTGATTTATAAGAGCCAAATTGGGTCCGAAACGGGAGAAAATAAGGTTTTCATGTGCTGAGTGGTATTACATAGTTTTTATGTATAATTAGTACTAATTAACCTTATTTCTAGTGTTAATTGAAAAGTTTGACCAAAATTCAAACTTTTCAGCCCATATCAGCCTGAACTAGGCCTTATAAGAGCCGAACAAAGCCCAAACAAGGAAAAAACGAGGTTTTCAAGAGCCGGGAGTAGAATGACGTAGTTTTTATGTATAATTAATACTAATTAAACTTATTTCTATGTTTGACCAAAAGTAAAACTTTCATCTCCGATTGGCCTGAAGTAGGCCTTATAAGAGCCAAATAGAGACCAAACGGGAGGAAAATATGGTTTTTAAGGGCCGTGAATAGTATTACATAGTTTCTATGTATAATTATTACTAATTATTCTTGTTTATGGTATTAATTGGGAAATTTGATCAAAAGTCAAACTTTAAGCCCCGATTGGCATGAACGGGGAGAAAACGAGGTATTCAAGAGCCGAGAGTAGTAATACATAGTTTTTATGTATAATTACTACAAATTAAACTAGTTTCTAGAAGAAATTGAGAAGTTTTACTAGAAGTCAAGTTTTCAGCCCTGATTGGCCTGAAGTGGGCCTTATAAGAGCGAATAGGGACCAAACGGGAGGAAAACATGATTTTCAAGGGCCAAGAATGGTGTTACGTAGTTCTATGTATACTTTCTTTAGATTAAGATTTTTTCTTGTGTTAATTGGGAAGTTTGACCAGAACTGAAACTTTTAGCCCCTATTGGCCCGAAAAGGACCTTATAAGAGAGCCTAATAGGGTCCGAAAAGGGAGAAAATAAGGTTTTCATGTGCTGAGAGTGATATTACATAGTTTTTATGTACAATTAGTACTAATTAACCTTATTTCTTGTGTTAATTGGAAAGTTTGACCTAAAGTCAAACTTTTAGCCCATATCAGCCTGAACTAGGCCTTATAAGAGCCGAACAAAGCCCAAGCAGGGAGAAAATGAGGTTTTCAAGAGCCGGGAGTAGAATGGCAAAGTTTATGTATAATTAATACTAATTAAACTTATTCTGTGTTTGACCAAAAGTAAAACTTTCATCTCCGATTGGCCTGAGTAGGCCTCATAAGAGCCAAATAGAGACCAAACAGGAGGAAAACATGGTTTTCAAGGGCCGTGATTAGTATTGCATAGTTTCTATACATAATTACTATTAATTAATCTTGTTTATGGTGTTAATTGAGAAGTTTGACTAAAAGTCAAACTTTGAGCTCCGATTGGCGTGAACTAGGCCTTATAATGGCCGATTAAGGCCCAAACGGGGAGAAAATGAGGTTTTCAAGAGCCGAGAGTAGTAATACATAGTTTTTATTTATAATTACTACAAATTAAACTAGATTCTAGTCTTAATTGAGAAGTTTTACTAAAATTCAAGTTTTCAGCCACGATTGGCCTGAAGTAGGCCTTATAAGAGCCGAATAGGGACCAAACGGGTGGAAAACATGATTTTCAGGGGCCGAGAATGGTATTACGTAGTTCTATATACAATTTATATTGATTAACCTTTTTTCTTGTGTTAATTGGGAAGTTTTAACAGAAAAGGGCCTTATAAGAGCCTAATAGGGTCCAAACAAGGAGAAAATACAGTTTTCAAAAGTCAGGAGTAGTAATATATAGTTTTTATGTATAATTACTACTAATTATACTAGTTTCTATTCTTAATTGAGAAATTTTACCAAAAGTAAAACTTTCAGTCCCGATTGCTCTGAACAAGACCTTATAATGGCCGATTAAGGCCCAAACAGAGAGAAAACGAGGTTTCAAGAGCCGAGAGTAATAATACATAGTTTTCATGTATAATTACTACTAATTAAACTAGTTTCTAGTCTTAATTGAGAAGTTTTATCAAGAGTCAAATTTTCAGCCCCGATTAGCCTGAACTAGACCTTATATGAGACGAATAGGGCCCAAACGGGAGAAAACATGGTTTTCAAGGGCTGAGGGTGATATTGTATAGTTTCTATATACAATTATTACTAATTAACCTAGTTTCTAATATTAAATTGGAAATTTTAAATAAAAGTCAAACTTTCGGCTCTTATGTTAATACTAGTCCTTATAAGAGCCTAATAACATCCAATCAGGGAGAAAATATAGTTTTCAAAAGCCTAAAGTAGTAATACATAGTTTTTAAGTATAATTGCTACTAATTAAACAAGTTTCTAGTCTTAATTGAGAAGTTTGACTTAAAAGTCAAACTTTCAGCCCCGATTAGCCTGAACTGGGCCTCATAAGAGCCGAATAGGGACCGAACGGGAGGAAAATATGGTTTTCAAAGGCCCTGAATGGTGTTATATTATTTTTATGTACAATTACTAATAATTAGCCTTGTTTCTGGTGTTAATGAGAAAGTTTGACCAAAAGTCAAACTTTCAGTTCCGATTGGCCTAAACTAGGCATTATAATAGCCGATTAGGGCCCAAACAAGGAGAAAATGAGGTTTTCAAGAGTCATTAGCAGTAGCACATAGTTTTTTTGTATAATTATTACTATTCAAACTAGTTTATAATCTTAATTGGAAAGTTTTACCAAAATTCAAACTTTCAGCCTCGATTGGCCTAAACTACACCTTATAAGAGTCGAATAGTGACTAAACGGGAGGAAAATATGGTTTTCAAGGGCCGTAAAAAGGTATTACATAGTGCTATGTACAATTACTACGGATAACCTTATTTCTAGTGTTAATTGAGAAGTTTGACTAAAATTGAAACTTTCAGCTCCTATTGGCCTGAATTAGGCCTTATAAGAGCCTAATGGGTCCAATCAGAGAGAAAATACAGTTTTCAAAAGTTAGGAGTTATATAGTTTTTATGTATAATTATTACTAAATAAACTTATTTCTACTATTAATTGGAAAGTTTGACTAAAAGTCAAACTTTCAGCCCTTATAGGCCTGAACTAGGCCTTATAGAGCCGAATATGACACAAATAGGAAGAAAACATGATTTTCAAGAGCTTAGAGTGGTATTACATAGTTTTTATGTAAAATTACTACTAATTTATTTTATTTCTAGCGTTAATTGGGATTACTGACCTAAAGTCAAACTTGCATCTCCGATTGGCCTAGGCCGCCAAATAAGAGCCGAATAAGGTCCAAACAGCGAGAAATGAGGTTTTGAAGTGTCGGGAGTAGTATGACAAAGTTTTTATGTTTAATTACGACTAATTAAACCTTTTTCTAGTCTTAATTGGGTAGTTTTATCAAAAATTAAACTTTCAGCCCCGATTGGCCTGAACCAGGTCTTATGAGAGCCATATAGGGCCCAAACGGGGAGAAACCATGATTTTCAGGATTCGGGAGTAGTTCACATAGTTTCTATATATAAACTATAACTAATTAATTTGTTTCTATTCTTAATTTGTAAGTCTGATCAAAAGTGAAATTATTTTAAATTTTACTATAACTATAACTAAGGCGGTATCCCATTAGGACCCTATACTACTAATTAAAATTGTTTTAAGTTTTAATTAGGAAGTTTAATTAAAAGTCGAACATTAAGCCCTTATTGGCCTTAACTAGGCCTTATTAGAGCTGAATAGGGCCAAAACAGGGAGAAAACGAGGTTTTTAAGAGCCGAGAGTAGTATTACAAAGTTTTTGTATATAACTACTATAAGTTTAATTTTTTTTTATTCTTAATTTGTAAGTTTGATCAAAGTGAAACTTTCAGCCATGATTGGCCTTATAAGAATCGAAAAGGGACTAAACGGGAAGAAAACATAGTTTTAAAGGGCCGTGAATGGTATTACATTATTTTTATGTACAGTTACTACTAATTAACCTTGTTTCAGTGTTAATTGGGAAATTTGATCAAGAGTCAAATTTTCAGGCTCGATTGGCCAGAACTAGGTCTTATAAGAGCCGAATCGGGACCAAAAGGGAGGAAAACATAGTTTTCAAGGGCTGTAAATGGTATTACATAGTTTATATGTACAATTACGACTAATTAACCTTATTTCTAGTATTATTGAGAAGTTTAACTAAAAGTCAAACTTTCAGCCCAGTTTGGTCTGGACTAGACCTTATAAAATAAGAGCAGAATAAGGTACAAATGGGAAAAACAAGGTTTCCAAGAGCAATGAGAAGTAATACATAATTTTATGTATAGTTACCACTAATTAAACATGTTTCTCATCTTAATTGGGAAGTTTTACCAAAAGTCAAACTTTCAGCTCAGATTGGTCTGAACTAAGCTTTATAATAAGAGCCGAATAGGGACCAAACGGGAGGAAAACTTGGTCTTCTAGGGCCATGAAAGGTATTACGTAGTTTCTATGTATAATTACTATTCTAGGGCCATGAAAGGTATTACGTAGTTTCTATGTTTATAGTTTTAGTTGAGAAGTTTGACCAAAAGTCAAACTTTCAGCCCCGATTGGCGTGAACTAAGCCTTATAATAGCTAATTAGAGCCCAAAAGGGGAGAAAACGTGGTTTTCAAGAGCTGAGAGTAGTAATACATAATTTTTATGTATAATTACTATAAATTAAACTATTTATAGTCTTAATTGAGAAGTTTTACTCAAAGTCAAGTTTTCAGCCTCGAGTGGCCTGAAGTAGGCCTTATAAGAGCCGAATGGGGACAAATGGGAGGAAAACATGATTTTCAAGGACCGAGAATGGTATTACGTAGTTCTATGTACAATTTCTATTGATTAAGCTTTTTTCTAGTGTTAATTAGGAAGTTTGACCAGAACTGAAACTTTTAGCCCCAATTGGCCCGAAAAGTGATTTATAAGAGCCAAATAGGGTCCGAAACGGGAGAAAATAAGGTTTTCATGTGCTGAGTGGTATTACATAGTTTTTATGTATAATTAGTACTAATTAACCTTATTTCTAGTGTTAATTGAAAAGTTTGACCAAAATTCAAACTTTTCAGCCCATATCAGCCTGAACTAGGCCTTATAAGAGCCGAACAAAGCCCAAACAAGGAAAAAACGAGGTTTTCAAGAGCCGAGAGTAGAATGACGTAGTTTTTATGTATAATTAATACTAATTAAACTTATTTCTATGTTTGACCAAAAGTAAAACTTTCATCTCCGATTGGCCTGAAGTAGGCCTTATAAGAGCCAAATAGAGACGAAACGGGAGGAAAATATGGTTTTTAAGGGCCGTGAATAGTATTACATAGTTTCTATGTATAATTACTACTAATTATTCTTGTTTATGGTATTAATTGGGAAATGATCAAAAGTCAAACTTTAAGCCCCGATTGGCATGAACGGGGAGAAAACGAGGTATTCAAGAGCCGAGAGTAGTAATACATAGTTTTTATGTATAATTACTACAAATTAAACTAGTTTTTAGAAGAAATTGAGAAGTTTTACTAGAAGTCAAGTTTTCAGCCCTGATTGGCCTGAAGTGGGCCTTATAAGAGCCGAATAGGGACCAAACGGGAGGAAAACATGATTTTCAAGGGCCAAGAATGGTGTTACGTAGTTCTATGTATACTTTTTTAGATTAAGATTTTTCTTGTGTTAATTGGGAAGTTTGACCAGAAATGAAACTTTTAGCCCCTATTGGCCCGAAAAGGACCTTATAAGAGAGCCTAATAGGGTCCGAAAAGGGAGAAAATAAGGTTTTCATGTGCTGAGAGTGATATTACATAGTTTTTATGTACAATTAGTACTAATTAACCTTATTTCTTGTGTTAATTAGAAAGTTTGACCTAAAGTCAAACTTTCAGCCCATATCAGCCTAAACTAGGCCTTATAAGAGCCGAACAAAGCCCAAACAGGGAGAAAATGAGGTTTTCAAGAGCCGGGAGTAGAATGGCAAAGTTTTTATGTATAATTAATACTAATTAGACTTATTCTGTGTCTGACCAAAAGTAAACTTTCATCTCCGATTGGCCTGAAGTAGGCCTCATAAGAGCCAAATAGAGACCAAACGGGAGGAAAACATGGTTTTCAAGGGCCGTGATTAGTATTGCATAGTTTCTATGTATAATTACTATTAATTAATCTAGTTTATGGTGTTAATTGAGAAGTTTGACTAAAAATCAAACCTTGAGCTCCGATTGGCGTGAACTAGGCCTTATAATGGCCGATTAAAGCCCAAACGGGGAGAAAATGAGGTTTTCAAGAGCCGAGAGTAGTAATACATAGTTTTTATTTATAATTACTACAAATTAAACTAGATTCTAGTCTTAATTGAGAAGTTTTACTAAAAGTCAAGTTTTCAGCCCCGATTGGCCTGAAGTAGGCCTTATAAGAGCCGAATAGGGTCCAAACGGGTGGAAAACATGATTTTCAGGGGCGAGAATGGTATTACGTAGTTCTATATACAATTTCTATTGATTAACCTTTTTTCTTGTGTTAATTGGGAAGTTTTAACAGAAAAGGGCCTTATAAGAGCCTAATAGGGTCCAAACAAGGAGAAAATACAGTTTTCAAAAGTCAGGAGTAGTAATATATAGTTTTTATGTATAATTACTACTAATTATACTAGTTTCTAGTCTTAATTGAGAAGTTTTACCAAAAGTGAAACTTTCAGTCCCGATTGCTCTGAACAAGACCTTATAATGGCCGATTAAGGCCCAAACAGAGAGAAAACGAGGTTTCAAGAGCCGAGAGTAATAATACATAGTTTTCATGTATAATTACTACTAATTAAACTAGTTTCTAGTCTTAATTGAGAAGTTTTATCAAGAATCAAATTTTCAGCCCCGATTAGCCTGAACTAGACCTTATATGAGACAAATAGGGCCCAAACGGGAGAAAACATGGTTTTCAAGGGCTGAGGGTGGTATTGTATAGTTTCTATATATAATTATTACTAATTAACTTAGTTTCTAATATTAAATTGGAAATTTTAAATAAAAGTCAAACTTTCGGCTCTTATGTTAATACTAGTCCTTATAAGAGCCTAATAACATCCAATCAGGGAGAAAATATAGTTTTCAAAAGCCGAAAGTAGTAATACATAGTTTTTAAGTATAATTGCTACTAATTAAACAAGTTTCTAGTCTTAATTGAGAAGTTTGACTTAAAAGTCAAACTTTCAGCCCCGATTAGCCTGAACTGGGCCTCATAAGAGCCGAATAGGGACCGAACGGGAGGAAAATATGGTTTTCAAAGGCCCTGAATGGTGTTATATTATTTTTATGTACAATTACTAATAATTAGCCTTGTTTCTGGTGTTAATGAGAAAGTTTGACCAAAAGTCAAACTTTCAGTTCCGATTGGCCTAAACTAGGCATTATAATAGCCGATTAGGGCCCAAACAAGGAGAAAATGAGGTTTTCAAAAGTCATTAGCAGTAGCACATAGTTTTTTTGTATAATTATTACTATTCAAACTAGTTTATAATCTTAATTGGAAAGTTTTACCAAAATTCAAACTTTCAGCCTCGATTGGCCTAAACTACACCTTATAAGAGTCGAATAGTGACTAAACGGGAGGAAAATATGATTTTCAAGGGCCGTAAAAAGGTATTACATAGTGCTATGTACAATTACTACGGATAACCTTATTTCTAGTGTTAATTGAGAAGTTTGACTAAAATTGAAACTTTCAGCTCCTATTGGCCTGAATTAGGCCTTATAAGAGCCTAATGGGTCCAATCAGAGAGAAAATACAGTTTTCAAAAGTTAGGAGTTATATAGTTTTTATGTATGGTCTTCTAGGGCCATGAATGGTATTACATAGTTTCTATATATAATTACTACTAATTAACTTTGTTTCTAGTGTTAATTGAAAAGTTTGACCAAGAGTCAAATTTTCAGCCTCGATTGGCCTGAATTAGGCCTTATAAGAGCCGATTAGGGCCCAAACGGAGAGAAAATGAGGTTTTCAAGAGCCGAGAGTTGTATGACATAGTTTTTATGTATAATTACTACTAATTAAACTTGTTTTTAGTCTTAATTATAAAGTTTGACTAAAAGTCAAACCTTAAATTCTTATTAGCCTAAACTAGCCTCATTAGAGACGAATAGGACCCAAACGGGAGAAAACAAGGTTTTCAAGTGCTGAGAGTGGTATTACATAGTTTTTATGTACAAATAGTACTATTAACCTTATTTCTAGTGTTAATTGGAAAGTTTGATCAATAGTCAAACTTTCAGCCCTTATTAGTCTGAACTAGGCCTTATAAGAGCCGAATAAAGTACAAACAGGGAGAAAATGAGGTTTTCAAGAGATGGGAGTAGAATAATATAGTTTTTATGTATAATTACTACTAATTTAACTTATTTCTAAGTTTGACTAAAAGTCAAACTTTCATCCCTGATTAGCCTGAACTAGGCCTTATAGGGACCAAACGGAAGAAAAACATGTTTTTCAAGGGCCGTGAATAGTATTACATAGTTTTTATATATAATTACTACTAATTAACCTTGTTTATAGTTTTAATTGAGAAGTTTGACCAAAAGTCAAACTTTCAGCCCCGATTGGCGTGAACTAAGCCTTATAATAGCTAATTAGAGCCCAAAAGGGGAGAAAACGTGGTTTTCAAGAGCTGAGAGTAGTAATACATAATTTTTATGTATAATTACTATAAATTAAACTATTTCTAATCTTAATTGAGAAGTTTTACTAAAAGTCAAGTTTTCAGCCGCGAGTGGCCTAAAGTAGGCCTTATAAGAGCCGAATAGGGACCAAACGGGAGGAAAACATGATTTGCAAGGGCCGAGAATGGTATTACGTAGTTCTATGTACAATTTCTATTGATTAAGCTTATTTCTAGTGTTAATTGGGGAGTTTGACCAGAACGGAAACTTTTAGCCCCTATTGGCCCGAAAAGGGCCTTATAAGAGCCAAATAGGGTCCAAAACTTTTAGCAAATAGTTTTTCTGTATAATTATTACTATTTAAACTAGTTTTTAATCTTAATTGGAAAGTTTTACCAAAAATCAAACTTTCAGCCTCGATTGGCCTAAACTACACCTTATGAGAGTCGAATAGTGACTAAACGGGTGAAAATATGGTTTTCAAGGGCCGTAAGTGGTATTACATAGTGCAATGTACAATGACTACTGAATAAGCTTGTTTCTAATGTTAATTGAGAAGTTTGACTAAAATTGAAACTTTCAGCTCTTATTGGCCTGAATGAGGCCTTATAAGAGCCTAATGGGTCCAATCAGAGAGAAAATACAGTTTTCAAAAGTCAGGAGTTGTATTATATAGTTTTTATGTATAATTATTACTAAATAAACTTATTTCTAGTCTTAATTGGAAAGTTTGACCAAAAGTCAAACTTTCAGCTCTTATTGGCCTGAACTAGGCCTTATGAGCCGAAATGACCCAAATTGGAAGAAAATATGATTTTCAAGAGCTTAGAGTGGTATTACAAAGTTTTTATATATAATTACTACTAATTTATTTTATTTCTAGCGTTAATTGGGATTACTGACCTAAAGTCAAACTTGCATCTCCAATTGGCCTGGGCCGCCATATAAGAGCCGAACAGGGCCCAAATAGGGAGAAATATGGTTTTCAAGAGTCGGAAGTAGTATTACATAGTTTTTTTATGTAATTACTACTGATTAAACTTATTTCTAGTCTTAATTCGGAAATTTTACCAAAAGTTAAACTTTCAGCCCCAATTGGTCTGATCCAGGTCTTATAAGAGCCATAAAGGACCCAAACGGGGAGAAACCATGGTTTTCAAGATTCGGGAGAAGTTCACATAGTTTCTATATATAAACTATAACTAATTAATTTGTTTCTATTTTTTATTTGTAAGTTTGATCAAAAGTCAAAGTTTCAGCCCCGATTTGCTAGAACTAAGCCTTATAAGAGCCAAATATGGGCCAAATAAGAGGAAAACATGATTTTTAAGAGCTAAGAGTGATATTACATAGTTTTCATGTACAATTACAGCGAATTAACCTTGTTTCTAGTGTTAATTAAAAAGTTTGACCAAAAATTAAGCTTTAAGCCCTTGATGACCTAAACTAGGCCTTATAAGAGCGGAATAGGATCCAAACGGGTGAAAAGGCGGTTTCCCATTAGGGCCCTATACTACTTATTAAATTATTCTAAGTTTTAATTAGGAATTTTGACCAAAAGTTGAACATTAAGCCCTTATTAGCCTGAACTAGGCCTTATTAGAGCTGAATAGGGCCAAAACTGGGAGAAAATGAGGTTTTTAAGAGCCGAGAGTGGTATTACAAAGTTTTTATATATAACCACTGTAAATTAAACTTTTTTTATTCTTAATTTGGAAGTTTGATTAAAAGTGAAACTTTCAGCCCTGATTGGCCTTATAAGAATAAAAAAGAGACTAAACAGGAAGAAAACATGGTTTTAAAGGGCCATGAATGGTATTACATAGTTTTTATGTGCAATTACTACGAATTAACTTTGTTTTCAGTGTTAATTGGGAAATTTAATCAATAATCAAACTTTCAGGCCTGATTGGCCAGAACTAGGTCTTATAAGAGCCGAATCGGGACCAAAAGGGAGGAAAACATAGTTTTCAAGGGTTGTGAATGGTATTACATAGTTTATATGTACAATTACGACTAATTAACCGTATTTCTAGTGTTATTGAGAAGTATGACTAAAAGTCAAACTTTCAGCCCAGTTGGGTCTGGACTAGACCTTATAACATAAGAGCGGAATAAGGTACAAACGGAAAAAATAAGGTTTCCAAGAGCAAGGAGAAGTAATACATAATTTTATGTATAGTTACCAGTAATTAAACTTGTTTCTCATCTTAATTGGGAAGTTTTACCAAAAGTCAAACTTTCAGCCCCGATTGATCTGAAGTAGGCTTTATTAGAGCCGAATAGGGACCAAACAGGAGGAAAACATGGTCTTCTAGGGCCATGAATGGTAATTACAGAGTTTCTATGTATAGTTACTACTTAACTTTGTTTCTAGTGTTAATTGAAAATTTTGACCAAGAGTCAAACTTTCAGCCCAGATTGGCCTGAATGAGGCCTTATAAGAGCCAATTAGGACCCAAACGGGAGAAAATGAGGTTTTTTAAGAGCCGAGAGTAGTATGACATAGTTTTTATGTATAATTACAACTAATTAAACTTGTTTTTAGTCTTAATTATAAAGTTTGATCAAAATCAAACCTTCAGTTCTTATTAGCTAAACTAGCCTCATTAGAGACGAATAGGACCCAAACGGGAGAAAACAAGGTTTTCAAGTGCTAAGAGTGGTATTACATAGTTTTTATGTACAAATAGTACTATTAACCTTATTTCTAGTGTTAATTGGAAAGTTTGATCAATAGTTAAACTTTCAGCCCTTATTAGTCTGAACTAGGCCTTATAAGAGCCGAATAATGCACAAACAGGGAGAAAATGAGGTTTTCAAGAGATGGGAGTAGAATAACATAGTTTTTATGTATAATTACAACTAATTAAACTTATTTCTAAGTTTGACCAAAAGTCAAACTTTCATCCCCATTAGCCTGAACTAGGCCTTATAGAGCCTAATAGGGACCAAACGGGAGAAAAACATGATTTTCACGGGCCGTGAATAGTATTACATAGTTTCTATGTAAAATTACTACTAATTAACCTTGTTTAAAGTTTTAATTGAGAAGTATGACCAAAAGTTAAACTTTCAGCCCCGATTGGCGTGAACTGAGCCTTATAATAGCTGATTAGAGCCTAAAAGGGGAGAAAACGAGGTTTTCAAGAGCTGAGAGTAGTAATACATAATTTTTATGTATAATTACCATAAATTAAACTATTTCCAGTGTTAATTGAAAAGTTTTACTAAAAGTCAAGTTTTCAGCCCCGAGTGGCCTGAAGTAGGCCTTATAGGAGCCGAATATGGACCAAACGGGAGGAAAACATGATTTTCAAGGGCCGAGAATGGTATTAAGCTTTTTTCTAGTGTATAATTTCTAGTGTTAATTTGGAAGTTTGACCAGAACTGAAACTTTTAGCCCCTATTGGCCCGAAAAGGGCCTTATAAGAGCCTAATAGGGTCCGAACGGGAGAAAATAAGGTTTTCATGTGCTGGAGTGGTATTACATAGTTTTTATGTACAATTAGTGCTAATTAACCTTATTTCTAGTGTTAATTGGAAAGTTTGACCAAAAGTCAAACTTTCAGCCCATATCAGCCTGAACTAGGCCTTATAAGAGCCGAACAAAGCCCAAACAGGGAGAAAATGACGTTTTCAAGAGCCGGGAGTAGAATGACATAGTTTTTATGTATAACTACAAATTAAACTTATTTCTTTGTTTAACCAAAAGAAAAACTTTCATCTCCGATTTGCCTGAAGTAGGCCTTATAAGAGCCACATAGAGACCAAACAGGAGGAAAACATAGTTTTCAAGGGCCTTGAATAGTATTACATAGTTTTTATGTATAATTACTGCTAATTAATCTTGTTTATGGTGTTAATTGGGAAATTTGACCAAAAGTCAAACTTTGAGCCCCGATTGGCATGAACTGGCCTTATAATTGCCGATTAAGGCCCAAACGGGGAGAAAATGAGGTTTTTAAGAACCGAGAGTAGTAATACATAGTTTTTATGTATAATTACTATAAATTAAATTAGTTTCTAGACTTAATTGAGAAGTTTTACTAAAAATCAAGTTTTCAGCCCCGATTGGCCTGAAGTAGGCCTTATAGAGCCGAATAGGGACCAAACGGGAGAAAAACATGATTTTCAAGGGCTGAGAATGGTATTACGTAGTTCTATGTATAATTTCTATTGATTAAGCTTTTTTATTGTGTTAATTGGAAAGTTTGGCCAGAACTGAAACTTTTAGCCCTGATTGGCCCAAAAAGGGCCTTATAAGAGTGCCTAATAGGGTCCGAAAACGGAGAAAATAAGGTTTTCATGTGCTGAGAGTGGTATTACATAGTTTTTATGTACAATTAGTACTAATTAACCTTATTTCTAGTTTTAACTGGAAAGTTTGACCAAAAGTCAAACTTTCAGTCCATATCAGCCTAAACTAGGCCTTATAAGAGCGGAACAAAACCCAAACAGGGAGAAAACGAGGTTTTCAAGAGCCGGGAGTAGAATGACATAGTTTTTATGTATAATTAATACTAATTAACTTATTTCTATGTTTGACCAAAAGTAAAACTTTCATCTCCGATTGGCCTGAAGTAGGCCTTATAAGAGCCAAATAGAGACCAAACGAGCGGAACAAAACCCAAACAGGGAGAAAATGAGGTTTTCAAGAGCCGGGAGTAGAATGACATAGTTTTTATGTATAATTAATACTAATTAAACTTATTTCTATGTTTTACTAAAAGTAAAACTTTCATCTCCGATTAGCCTGAAGTAGGCCTTATAGAGCCAAATAGAGACCAAACGGCAGGAAAGCATGGTTTTCAAGGGCCGTGAATAGTATTACATAATTTCTATGTATAATTACTATTAATTAATCTTATTTATGGGGTTAATTGAGAAGTTTGACCAAAAGTCAAACTTTGAGCTCCGATTGGCGTGAACTAGGCCTTATAATAGCCGATTAAGGCCTAAACGGGGAGAAAACGAGATTTTCAAGAGCCGAGAGTAGTAATATACAGTTTTTATGTATAATTACTACAAATTAAACTATTTTCTGGTCTTAATAGAGAAGTTTTACTAAAAGTCAAGTTTTCAGCCCCGATTGGCCTGAAGTAGGCCTTATAAGAGCCGAATAGGGACCAAACGGGTGGAAAACAGGATTTTCAGGGGACGAGAATGGTATTACGTAGTTCTATATACAATTTCTATTGATTAACCTTTTTTCTTGTGTTAATTGGGAAGTTTTACCAGAACTGAAACTTTTAGCACCTATATTGGCCCGAGAAGGGCCTTATAAGAGCCTAATAGGGTCCAAACGTGGAGAAAATACAGTTTTCAAAGTCAGGAGTAGTAATATATAGTTTTATGTATAATTACTACTAATTATACTAGTTTTTAGTCTTAATTGAGAAGTTTTACCAAAAGCGAAAGTTTCAGTCCCGATTGGTCTGAACAAGACCTTATAATGGCCGATTAAGGCCCAAACGGAGAGAAAACGAGATTTCAAGAGCCGAGACTAATAATACATAGTTTTCATGTATAATTACTACTAATTAAACTAGTTTCTAGTCTTAATTGAGAAGTTTTATCAAGAATCAAATTTTCAGCCCCGATTAGCCTGAACTAGACCTTATATGAGACGAATAGGGCCTAAACGGGAGAAAACATGGTTTTCAAGGGCTGAGAGTTGTATTATATAGTTTCTATATACAATTATTACTAATTAACCTTGTTTCTAATAGTAAATTGGAAAATTTGAACAAAAGTCAAACTTTCAGCCCTAATTAACCTGAACTAGTTCTTATAAGAGCCTAATAACGTCCAATCGGGGAGAAAATATAGTTTTCAAAAGCCGAAAGTAGTAGTACATAGTTTTTATATATAATTACTACAATTAAACAAGTTTCTAGTCTAAATTGAGAAGTTTGACTTAAATGTCAAACTTTCCGTCCCGATTGGCCTAACTGGGCCTCATAAGAGTCGAATAGGAACCAAACGGAGGAAAACATGGTTTTCAATGGCCCTGAATGGTGTTACATTATTTTTATGTACAATTACTAATAATTAGCCTTGTTTCTAGTGTTAATGAGAAAGTTTGACCAAAAGTCAAACTTTCAGTCCTGATTGGCCTAAATTAGGCATTATAATAGCCGATTAGGGCCCAAACAGGGAAAAAAATGAGGTTTTCAAGAGTCATTAGCAGTAGCACACAGTTTTTCTGTATAATTATTACGATTTAAACTAATTTCTAATCTTAATTTGAAAGTTTTACCAAAAATCAAACTTTCAGCCTCGATTGGCCTAAACTACACCTTATAAGAGTCGAATAATGACTAAACGGGACGAAAATATGGTTTTCAAGGGCCGTAAAAGGTATTACCTAGTGCTATGTACAATTACTACTAAATAACCTTATTTCTAGTGTTAATTGAGAAGTTTGACTAAAATTGAAACTTTCAGCTCCTATTGGCCTGAATTAGGCCTTATAAGAGCCTAATGGGTCCAATCAGAGAGAAAATACAGTTTTCAAAAGTTAAGAGTTGTATTATATAGTTTTTATGTATAATTATTACTAAATAAACTTATTTCTACTATTAATTAGAAAGTTTGACTAAAAGTCAAACTTTTAACACTTATAGGCCTGAACTAGGCCTTATAGAGCCGAATATGACATAAACCGGAAGCAAACATGATTTTCAAGAGCTTAGAGTGGTATTACATAGTTTCTATGTACAATTACTACTAATTTATTTTATTTCTAGCGTTAATTGGGATTACTGACCTAAAGTCAAACTTGCATCTCCGATTGGCCTAGGCCGCCAAATAAGAGCCGAATAAGGTACAAACAGGGAGAAATGAGATTTTCAAGTGTCGGGAGTAGTATTACATAGTTTTTATATGTAATTACTACTAATTAAACCTTTTTCTAGTCTTAATTGGGAAGTTTTATCAAAAGTTAAACTTTCAGCCCCGATTGGCCTGAACCAGGTCTTATGAGAGCCAAATAGAGCCCAAACGGGGAGAAACCATGGTTTTTCAGGATTCGGGAGTAGTTCGCATAGTTTCTATATATAAACTATAACTAATTAATTTGTTTCTATTCTCAATTTGTAAGTTTGATCAAAAGTAAAATTGTTTTAAGTTTTACTATAACTATAACTAAGGCGGTATCCCATTATGACCCTAACTACTAATTAAAATTGTTTTAAGTTTTAATTAGGAAGTTTGATCAAAAGTCGAACATTAAGCCCTTATTGGCCTTAACTAGGCCTTATTAGAGCTGAATAGGGCCCAAACAGGGTGAAAACGAGGTTTTTAAGAGCCGAGAGTAGTATTACAAAGTAATATATATAACCACTATAAGTTAAACGTTTTTTTTATTTTTAGTTTGTAAGTTTGATCAAAAGTGAAACTTTCAGCCCTGATTGGCCTTATAAGAGTCGAAAAAGGACTAAGCGGGAAGAAAACATGATTTTAAAGGGCCGTGAATGGTAATACATGGTTTTTATGTACAATTACTACTAATTAACCTTGTTTTCAGTGTTAATTAGGAAATTTGATCAAGAGTCAAACTTTCAGGCCCGATTGGCCAGAACTAGGTCTTATAAGAGCCGAATCGGGACCAAAAGGGAGGAAAACATAGTTTTCAAGGGCTGTGTGAATGGTATTACATTGTTTATATGTACAATTATGATTAATTAACTTTATTTCTAGTGTTATTGAGAAGTTTGACCAAAAGTCAAATTTTCAGCCCAGTTTGGTCTGGACTAGACCTTATAACATAAGAGCGGAATAAGGTACAAACGGGAAAAATAAGGTTTCCAAGAGCAATGAGAAGTAATACTTAATTTTATGTATAGTTACCACTAATTAAACTTGTTTCTCATCTTAATTGGGAAGTTTTACCAAAAGTCAAACTCTCAGCCCCGATTGGTCTGAACTAGGCTTTATAAGAGCCGAATAGGGACCAAACGGTAGGAAAACATGGTCTTCTAGGGCCATGAATGGTATTACATTGTTTCTATGTATAATTACTACTAATTAACTTTGTTTCTAGCGTTAATTGAAAAGTTTGAATAAGAGTCAACTTTCAGCCCCGATTGGCCTGAATTAGGCCTTATAAGAGCCGATAAGGGCCCAAACGGGGAGAAAATGAGGTTTTCAAGAGCCGAGAGTAGTATGACATAGTTTTTATGTATAATTCTACTAATTAAACTTATTTTTGGTCTTAATTATAAAGTTTGACAAAAGTCAAACCTTCAGTTCTTATTAGCATAAACTAGGCCTCATTAGAGACGAATAGGACCCAAACGGGAGAAAATAAGGTTTTCAAGCGCTGAGAGTGGTATTACATAGTTTTTATATACAAATAGTACTATTAACCTTCTTTCTAGTGTTAATTTGAAAGTTTGACCAATAGTCAAACTTTCAGCCCTTATTAGTCTGAACTAGGCCTTACAAGAGCTGAATAAAGCACAAACAGGGAGAACACGAGGTTTTCAAGAGATGGGAGTAGAATAACATAGTTTATATATATAATTACTACTAATTAAACTTATTTCTAAGCTTGACCAAAAGTCAAACTTTCATCCCCGATTAGCCTGAACTAGGCCTTATAGAGCCTAATAAGGACCAAACGGGAGAAAAACATCGTTTTCAAGTGCCGTGAATCGTATTACATAGTTTCTATATACAATTACTACTAATTAACCTTGTTTATAGTGTTAATTGAGAAGTTTGACCAAAAGTCAAACTTTCAGCCCCGATTAGCGTGACCTAAGCCTTATAATGCTGATTAGAGCCCAAAAGGGGAGAAAACGAGGTTTTCAAGAGCTGAGAGAGTAATACATAATTTTTATGTATAATTACTATAAACTAAACTATTTCTAGTCATAATTGAGAAGTTTTACTAAAAGTCAAGTTTTCAGCCCCGAGTGGCCTGAAGTAGGCCTCATAAGAGCCGAATAGGGACCAAACGGGAGAAAAACATGATTTTCAAGGGCCGAGAATGGTATTACGTAGTTCTATGTAAAATTTCTATTGATTAAGCTTTTTTCTAGTGGTAATTGGGAAGTTTGACCTGAACTTAAACTTTTAGCCCCTATTGGCCCGAAAAGGGCCTTATAAGGGCTTAATAGGGTCCGAAACGGGAGAAAATTAGGTTTTCATGTGCTGAGAGTGGTATTACATAGTTTTTATATGCAATTAGTACGAATTAACCTTATTTCTAGTATTAATTGCAAAGTTTGATCAAAAGTCAAACTTTCAGCCCATATCAGCCTGAACTAGGCCTTATAAGAGCCGAACAAAGCCCAAACAGGGAGAAAACGCGGTTTTCAAGAGCCGGGAGTAGAATGACATATTTTTATGTATAATTACTACTAATTAAACTTATTTCTATGTTTGACCAAAAGTAAAACTTTCATCTCCGATTGGCCTGAAGTAGGCCTTATAAGAGCCAAATAGAGACCAAACGGGAGAAAAACATAGTTTTCAAGGGCCGTGAATAGTATTACATAGTTTCTATGTATAATTACTACTGATTAATCTTATTTTTGGAGTTAATTGGGAAATTTGACCAAAAGTCAAACTTTGAGCTCGATTGGCATGAACTAGACCTTATAATAGCCGATTAATACCCAAACGTGGAGAAAATGAGGTTTTCAAGAGTTGAGATTAGTAATACAAAGTTTTTATGTATAATTACTACAAATTAAACTAGTTTCTAGTCTTAATTGAGAAATTTTACTAAAAGTCAAGTTTTCAGCCCCGACTGGCCAGAAGTAGGCCTTATAAGAGCCGAATAGGGACCAAACGGGAGGAAAACATGATTTTCAAGGGCCGAAAATGGTATTACGTAGTTCTATGTACAATTTCTATTGATTAAGCTTTTTTCTTGAGTTAATTGGGAAGTTTGACCAGAACTGAAACTTTTAGCTCCTATTGGCTCGAAAAGAGCCTTATAAGAGAGCCTAATAGGATCCGAAAAGGGAGAAAATAATGTTTTCATGTGCTGAGAGTGGTATTACATAGTTTTTATGTACAATTAGTACTAATTAACCTTATTTCTAGTGTTAATTGGAAAGTTTGACCAAAAGTCAAATTTCAGTTCATATCAGCCTAAATTAGGCCTTATAAGAGCCGAACAAAGCCCAAACAGGGAGAAAACGAGATTTTCAAGAGCCGGGAGTAGAATGACATAGTTTTTAATTAATACTAATTAAACTTATTTCTATGTTTGACCAAAAGTAAAACTTTCATCTCCGATTGGCCAGAACTAGGCCTTATAAGAGCCAAATAGAGACCAAACGGGAGGAAAACATGATTTTCAAGGACCGTGAATAGTATTACATAGTTTCTATGTATAATTACTACTAATTAATCATGTTTATGATGTTAATTGAGAACTTTGATCAAAAGTCAAACTTTGAGCCCCGATTGGCATGAACTATGCCTTATAATAGTCGATTAAGGTCCAAACGGGGAGAAAACGAGGTTTCAAGAGTCGAGAGTAGTAATATATAGTTTTTATGTATAATTACTACAAATTAAACTATTTTCTAGTCTTAATAGAGAAGTTTTACTAAAAGTCAAGTTTTCAGCCCCGATTGGCCTGAGTAGGCCTTATAAAAGCCAAATAGGGACCAAACAGGTGGAAAACATGATTTTCAGGTGCCGAGAATGGTATTATGTAGTTATATGTACAATTTCTATTGACTAACCTTTTTTTCTTGTGTTAATTGGGAAGTTTTATCAGAACTGAAACTTTTAGCCCCTATTGGCCCGAAAAGGACCTTATAAGAGCCTAATAGAGTACAAACCGGGGAAAATACAGTTTTCAAAAAGTCAGGAGTAGTAATGTATAATTTTTATGTATAATTACTACTAATTATACTAGTTTCTAGTCTTAATTGAGAAGTTTTACCAAAAGTGAAACTTTCAGTCCCGATTGGTCCGAACAAGACATTATAATGGCCGATTAAGGCCCAAATGGAGAGAAAACGAGGTTTCAGGAGTCGAGAGTAATAATACATAGTTTTCATGTATAATTACTACTAATTAAACTAATTTCTAGTCTTAATTGAGTAGTTTTACCAAGAGTCTAACTTTTAGCCCCGATTAGCCTGAACTAGACCTTATATGAGCCGAATAGGGCCCAAACGGGAGAGAAATATGATTTTCAAGGGCTGAGAGTGGTATTATAATAGTTTCTATATACAATTATTACTAATTAACCTTATTTCTAATATTAAATTGGAAAATTTGAATAAAAGTCAAACTTTCAGCCCTCATTAACCTGAACAGTCCTTATAAGAGCCTAAAAACATCCAATCGGGGAGAAAATATAGTTTTCAAAAGCTGAAAGTAGTAATACATAGTTTTTATGTATAATTACAACTAATTAAACTAGTTTCTAGTCTTAATTGAGAAGTTTGACTTAAAATTGAAACTTTCAGCTCCTATTGCCTGAATTAGGCCTTATAAGAGCCTAATGGGTCCAATCAGAGAGAAAATACAGTTTTCAAAAGTTAGGAGTTGTATTATATAGTTTTTATGTATAATTATTGCTAAATAAACTTATTTCTACTATTAATTGGAAAGTTTGACTAAAAGTCAAACTTTCAACCCTTATAGGCCTGAACTAGGCCTTATAGAGCCGAATATGACATAAACCGGAGGCAAACATGATTTTCAAGAGCTTAGAGTGGTATTACATAGTTTCTATGTTCAATTACTACTAATTTATTTTATTTCTAGCGTTAATTGGGATTACTGACTTAAAGTCAAACTTGCATTTCCGATTGGCCTAGGCCGCCAAATAAGAGCCGAATAAGGTCCAAACAGGGAGAAATGAGATTTTCAAGTGTCGGGAGTAGTATTACATAGTTTTTATATGTAATTACTACAAATTAAACCTTTTTCTAGTCTTAATTGGGAAGTTTTATCAAAAGTTAAACTTTCAGCCCCGATTGGCCTGAACCAGGTCTTATGAGAGCCAAATAGGCCCAAACGGGAGAAACCATGGTTTTCAGGATTCGGGAGTAGTTCACATAGTTTCTATGTATAAACTATAACTAATTAATTTGTTTCTATTCTTAATTTGTAAGCTTGATCAAAAGTGAAATTGTTTTAAGTTTTACTATAACTATAACTAAGGCGGTATCCCATTATGGCCCTATACTACTAATTAAAATTGTTTTAAGTTTTAATTAGGAAGTTTGATCAAAAGTCGAACATTAAGCCCTTATTGGCCTTAACTAGGCCTTATTAGAGCTGAATAGGGCCAAATAGGGAGAAAACGAGGTTTTTAAGAGCCGAGAGTAGTATTACAAAGTAAATATATATAACCACTATAAGTTAACTTTTTTTTATTTTTAGTTTGTAAGTTTGATCAAAAGTGAAACTTTCAGCCCTGATTGGCCTTATAAGAGTCGAAAAAGGACTAAGCGGGAAGAAAACATGATTTTAAAGGGCCGTGAATGGTATTACATAGTTTTTATGTACAATTACTACTAATTAACCTTGTTTTCAGTGTTAATTAGGAAATTTGATTAAGAGTCAAACTTTCAGGCCCGATTTGCCAGAACTAGGTCTTATAAGAGCCGAATCGGGACCAAAAGGGAGGAAAACATAGTTTTCAAGGGCTGTGAATGGTATTACATTGTTTATATGTACAATTACGACTAATTAACCTTATTTCTAGTGTTATTGAGAAGTTTGACCAAAAGTCAAACTTTCAGCCCAGTTTGGTCTGGACTAGACCTTATAACATAAGAGCGGAATAAGGTACAAACGGGAAAAATAAGGTTTCCAAGAGCAATGAGAAGTAATACTTAATTTTATGTATAGTTACCACTAATTAAACTTGTTTCTCATCTTAATGGGAAGTTTTACCAAAGTCAAAGTTTCAGCCCCGATTGGTCTGAACTAGGCTTTATAAGAGCCGAATAGGGACCAAACGGGAGGAAAACATGGTCTTTTAGGGCCATGAATGGTATTACATAGTTTCTATGTATAATTACTACTAATTAACTTTGTTTCTAGCGTTAGTTGGAAAGTTTGAACAAGAGTCAAACTTTCAGCCCCGATTGGCTTGAATTAGGCCTTATAAGAGCCGATAAAGGCCCAAACGGGGGGAAAAAATGAGGTTTTCAAGAGCCGAGAGTAGTATGACATAGTTTTTATGTATAATTACTACTAATTAAACTTGTTTTTGGTATTATTAAACTTGTTTTTTGGTATTAATTATATAATACTACTAATTAAATTATTTCTAAGCTTGACCAAAAGTCAAACTTTCATCCCGATTAGCCTGAACTAGGCCTTGTAGAGCCTAATAAGGACCAAACGGGAGAAAAAACATCGTTTTCAAGTGCCGTGAATCGTGATTACATAGTTTCTATGTACAATTACTACTAATTAACCTTGTTTATAGTGTTAATTGAGAAGTTTGATCAAAAGTCAAACTTTCAGCCCGATTAGCGTGACCTAAGCCTTATAATGCTGATTAGAGCCCAAAAGGGGAGAAAACGAGGTTTTCAAGAGCTGAGAGAGTAATACATAATTTTATGTATAATTACTATAAACTAAACTATTTCTAATCTTAATTGAGAAGTTTTACTAAAAGTCAAGTTTTCAGCCCGAGTGGCCTGAAGTAGCCTCATAAGAGCCGAATAGGACCAAACGGGAGAAAACATGATTTTCAAGGGCCGAGAATGGTATTACGTAGTTCTATGTAAAAATTTCTATTGATTAAGCTTTTTTCTAGTGGTAATTGGGA